>JAVQJD010094731.1:0-25596 GCA_036023655.1 Nannoperca australis | reverse complement strand
GTGATATTTCAATTTTTCTTTTTTAATAAATTTGCAAAAAATTCTACATTTCAGTTTTTTTCTTTCAAGATGGGATGCTGAGTGACATTAATGAGGAATAAAATGAACTTTTTCGATTTTGGCAAATGGCTGCAATAAAACAAAGAGTGGAAAATGTAAAGGGGTCTGAATACTTTCCGTACCCACTGTACATGCTTCACCCTTGACCTTATCTTACTTTTATTGAATCCTATCCATAACTTCATTTCATAATTTAAAATACCTCTTTCCCTCGAGTACCAGCAACAATGCCCGGGTTAGCTCTTTTCTGAAGCACAGCCATATCTGTGATGATGTCCAGATCCATAGCGATCAAAGTAAGGTATAGAAATGGTCCAACTTCTTGCCTGTATAAACTTAATTCACACACACAAATACACTAATGTCCTTCTGAGTCATAGAGAATCAGGTGTTGGCCTTTGTGGTCCTTCATCATGATCAATGTGAAAGCTGCAAGGTTACAATGCCATCCGCTTCCCACCTTGTGTCCCACTTTCTGCAAAGTGCCACATACACCAATAAGGAAAAGAACAGACAATTAGCGTCTTTGTGTATGTGTGACAGGCAAAATAAGAAATAAAATGGAATAAAATACAATAAAATAGAGCTTTTTGTTACGACGCTGAATTTATCTGTTTCCTGTTTTATTTTGGTTATTATTTTTTTCCCGCCAATTGTCCTTAGTTACCTGTGTCCATAGCCAATCAGCCTTCTTCTTTCCTTTGTCTGTTGCCAGATTGTCTTTGTATCACCGAGTCTAAGCTCGCCAGCTTTTTGTTCCTAGTGCTCTCTTGTTACAACCTTTTTGCCCGTTTACTATGTTCGCTTTGCCTTTTCCCTGTCGGCTTTGTTTGCTTCTACCTCGAATTATTTTTTTGTACCGAACCCTGGTATAAACCTTTAAACTTTTGTTGCATACTTCATAACAGATTAAGCATCATTTGTCAACCTTTCACGAAAATATGTTTTAGCATTTTTTACAGAATTTCTATACTGAACCCTTTAAAGCTTTATTTTCAAGCGTGCAAGTGTAATAAAAAAAAAAGGATTTTGAAAAGATGGAATCTTTTCTCTTGCCTGATGAATGCTTGCAAAGACACATGATTTCAAAAGTCATATAAATGGAACTAAAGTCCAGAGGTCCTGAGGGATCCAATACAAAGACGTGGTTTGAGAAATGTCATGGTTTGGAAAGTGAAGAAAATGGGTCATGACAGAATTATAATTTACCAAATTTGTTAAGATTCTAATCTTAAAAAATATTTCCAAGAAAAATAAGTACTTTAAAACCTTCCTTGAAGCATGCTTAGTTGTATTTTAGACAGCCAGCCAGGAAGACAGCACATCTGACCTTGTCACCTCCTGCCGCTTCTGATATTGGCTGCTCTGTGATCAGTCCCCCTGTGTAAAGACATATTTGCACCTCCCCAGTGGTTGGCTTTACATCTGTCCCAGTTCAACTCTGAGCAGCGTGAGGAGACAGTGAAAAGAAAATCCACCTTCGCAGACAATTTACTGTGACCCACAGTTGGAGTTTCCTGGGTGGGCTACTGGACATTTCTCCTCAGCCACAGTGGTTCTTTATTTCAAACTGCTATTACTGAAGTGAGGAATGCAAAGTGTGTTGGGTGAGATCTATAATTAAATATAATTAAATTCTGATATTAAAGCCACAGTTAAGTTACAGTAGCTACAGTAAATAGTGAGCATGTTACATTTTCAATATGGACATGGTTCATATGTATTAATGATCAGATCATTAACCAGTGATAGAAGGTGTCCACACATTTGTTATAACTTAGATTACAGGCAAAAACAAGGAGATAAGAACATTAAAAAGAAGGTGAAAAAGAGGGCGAAAGAGGTGAAAAATTAACACTTGCATGCGCACGCACACACACACACACACACACACACACAAGCTTGCTTTGTCTTTCTCAGTTTACTTCACTTACACACACATACACACACTTAAAGGAGCATGATAAGTCAGGAAGATGGAAACACTTCAAACACCACAACAAACAGACACGACTGAGTCCCTGACTCCTCTATGATTGACATGGTAATAATTATCTGTTAACATCATGTAATATTGATCTCTGAGAGATTTTTGCTTGAAATTAGAAATCATGATTAGCTTCAGCACATGTACAAATAAGAGGATTTCAGTGCTTTGCTCAAGGACATATACACATACAGATAGACTGTAAGTGCTGAACCTGCTGTAACCTGCTGAACAAAAAGTGCTACACTTAATGAGTATCTAAGACAGGTATGTGAAAAGAGAATGTACTAATAACATGAAAAAATTGATTCATTGAATACACACATATTAACCCCCCTTCATACCTTAAAAAAATTCCCTTTCCTTTACTAGCTTTTATAAAAGAATGAAAATCACTCGTCATGCTCAAGGACAACAGCGAAAACTAAAAGTTAACCCGGGAAGCTCACAAACATCTGAAGGGGCAGTATCTGCTCTAAAACCGAGCCAAAGTACATTCATCAACACTCTGGCACTAAGCCGATACCGTGGTGAAGCGCATTTATATTGCATCAACAATTTTCAATTCAATTTGGCTCCAATAAAAAACATATTTTCCTGGGCACAGATTCAAAGCCTTCACTGCCAAACAAAAAGCAGCAATTAGAGAAGTGGGCATCTTAAAGGAAGATGAAAGTGCATGAAATCCCTCGGTTACCAATTACAACATTTATATCTTTTATGGGTGAAGTGTTCTCAATCTGGTCAGGCTTTTCAATATCCCAAACTAAAATGTGAGGCTTTTTTCATGCAAACCCTACAGCATAACTTCTTAAATTCCAATTGCACTTCAATTGACTAATTTGATATTTTATGTTGCTCTTTAAACACATAATATTTAGGATATAAACAATGGTCCGCTGTCTGCCCCAGTCAAGTTTTTTTTTTATGTTAGATTTTTTTCCTTCATCTCCAGCAAGTTCATGGAAGATCAAATGCAGTAGCATCCAATTATGTGGTCAAAGTCAAGGTATATTTGATATCTGTAAAAAAACATATAAAATCTAAGTGCATCAGGTATAAGACAAAATCACAAAAAATGAAATATGCACTTTAGGTTATTGTATTGTATTGTATTGTAAGTATTGTTCTTTAAACCCGCTCTAAAATTGCTCTCTATTTTGATGTTTATAACATTTAACTATATAGTGTTATGGTGTACATGCATTATAAAAATTAAATTATAAATTATACTTCTATATATAGACATATATAATATTGTAGTAATACCTGAAAGACTGCATTCTCTATCCAAGTTTCAAAAGCCCTTCAAAAGTACATGTGTCGTAGTGTAGAGAAGCATGGCGACTAATTTGTATGTGAATGACAACTTAACAATATCCGTCACTGCTTGTTCCCGCAGATGGTGCTAATAATAAATACTGTACCTGTACCTGCTGTAGAACAGAACAGAGTAAAATGGAAAGTGAAGGCAGGATTTCTGTGCATGTCACAGCTGGGATGTTAAGCCCAAAAGTCGGAATAAATGCAGCATCTCAGCTGCTTCGTCTGAGTGAAATGCTCTGAAAAAATGTGTGAAATCAAGCTGTAATGGGCTCCGTTAGCTGAAGCAGCAAGCAACCTCATCTATTTCAATGTTATAATAATAATAATAATGCATATTTACATTACAATATTATTACCATTATTTTGTCCATTCTCTCATACATCAACAGTTGTGAGTCATTTTCAGCAGGCGGTTTCGTTGTAACTGCACTATCTTTGGACAAGCATGGGATTTATCCATCTCTCTCATGTCAGTGTATTTCCATCGAGTGCACTTTAGGAGTCCTGGCTGTGCAAAGAGAAAATGGAGTAGATGATGGATGTAACACTGTAAATCCATGAGCGGCCTGCCTACCTCCGCTGTTTGGTTTACCCCAATGTTGAAACCTCCATGATGACATGGGTGCTATAGAAAAGAGGGGGATATATTGGACTTACACATCCCAACCACATCCTGTACGAATAAGGAGCCTAAGTAGCCTCACATTATAAAGTACGTTGACAGGTCTCAGTGGGCCAGACAAAAAAAACAAAACAAGCACCAGCTTCACTCATTCTGGTCTACAGGAACGTGAGGGAAATATTTCCAGGTAAGAAATGCATTCATTCATTCTCTTCCGCTTATCCGGGTCCAGGTCGCGGTGGCAGCAGACGAAGTAACATGGCCCACACTTCTCTGTCCTCAGCCAGGGCCTCCAACTTCTCTGGGGGACCCCAAGGCGGACCCAGGCCAGCTGAGAGATATTATCTCTCCAACGTGTCCTGGGCCTTCCCCGGGGCCTCCTCCCTATTGGACGTGCCTGGAAGGCCTCCCTAGGGAGTTGACCAGGGGGCATCCTTACCAGGTGCCCGAACCACCTCAGCTGACTCCTTTCGATGCGGAGGAGCATCGGCTCTACTTTAAGTCCCTCCTGGATATTTGTATTTCTCACCCTGTCCCTGAGAGTGAGCCCAGACACCCTACGAAGGAACCTCATTTCCGCCGCTTGTATCCGGGATCTTATTTTTTCGGTCACCCCCCAATGCTGGTGACCATAGGTGAGGATAGGAACATAGATTGAGTGGTAATTTGAGAGGATTGCCTCCTGGCTTAGCTCCTTCTTCACCACGACGGTCCGGTATAACGTCCGTAGGACCTCGAACGCCGCACCAATCCGTCTATCAATCTCACGCTCCATCTTACCTTCACTCGGGAACAAGCCCCCGTGATACTAAAACTCCTTCGCTTGGGGCATAGACTCATCTCTAAGGAAGGAAATGCACTGACAATCAATACTGTATCCTCGATTTCTTAGTGTACAAAGGCATTGCAAACAGGTTTCAAAAGTATCTATGTTACTGTCCAGCCACCATAATCCAGTTCTACAGAAGATGATCAAAAAACATTGTTGATACCCTCATCTGAGGCACTGAATGGAGCCTGTAGTGAACACTTGCAGACACAAGGAGAGGATGAAATACAGATGGGGAATTCCTGTTAGTTAAGAAATATATATATACATATATATAGTTTGTTTACTTACTTAATTGTGTCACTCCCACTTTAGAAACTAACCCTAGGCTTTGATTCTCATTAAAACGTTTGCATGCTTAACAGACTTAAAAGTGGAAACAGGATAAACTTAGAATACTTAGTTTGCCCAGTGCAGATATCGCATATCCAATCCAGTTTGCAAGATGCCTTCAACAAGAACATTCTGACTAATTCACTGAAGAAAAATGTACCAAGAGAAATGGGAAAGAGAGCAAGATAAAGAGAATGTGCACAACAGAGACAGACAACAACAGTGAAAGGCAGAAACTGTTGAATCTGTAACCACGTCTTGTCCGTGACCCTGCTTTTTCCAAGTGAAGTTTCCAGAAATCTACATTTGGACCTATATGATGAGCAGATTACATTTGCCAAAATCTAAAATAGTTCCATATGAATATAATTCACCCATACACAGTTACACACTTCACTTCCCACTGTAAACACAGTCCCACATACCGTAGAGACGGGTGTAAAACTATATTTCTCTGATTCTTTCTTCCCTTTGTCTTTACAAATCTACCCTCTTCATTCCTTTCATGCACCCTCACTCCTCTATCCTTTCACTCCTTCCCTTCTCTGCGGCCCACTTCTGCACAGAGGGAATGGCAGCAGCCGCTTCAATAATTCACTTCCCCTCAGAACAGGTTGTGTTTGTATTGCAAGGTGCTGCAGGCGAGAATAGAGAGGGTGAGGAAGAAAGATTAAAAACCAGTAAGAATGAAGAATAAAGTCAAAATGGATGAAGACTTTGAATAGAAAAGATAGAATTAAAGTAAAAGAACAAAAACAGCAAAGGAGAACGCCTGTTGTGAGTAATCATGATGTGGAATAACAAAAAGAGCAAAATAACAAGAGGGAATTTGTTTTAGGGGGACATGTCAGGCTTTTGTAGTCCCTTGTGTACGGGGAGGAATGTTGCCCTATCAGAGGGCATATTGAGAAAGGCTCCACATGCAAAAAGAGAAAAGGGAAAAGATGAGGATGGTTAGAGTCTGATGAAAGCCAAAGCGGCAGTGAGCCAGCACCTATTGCTGAAACATTTTCCCTCTGCTACCTGTGAAAACCTCACAACTCTTAACTAAGTCTCAGAAGTCTCTGCCTCCAACTCTGCCAGCTCTTTTAGATCCACAGTGGTGTGTTTCGTGTGTGCGAAGTTGGAAGCGAATTGATTGAATGGTAAATTTTGTAGCTTGGCTTGTTTGGGCAGACGAGACCATTGCCATTCACAATCTGATGGGACTGATTAACAACACTGACACTGTGGTGTGGATCAATAGGAGTGAAACATGACTAAGTAATTCATCCTTATGGTAGAAATTAAGAGCTGAAACAAATAAGAATTGATTTGTCAATGTAAAGAATCAGTAACAATTTGCTGGTTTTCTTACTATTCCATTGTATTATACGGTGTATGTTTGGGTTTTGGACTGTTGGTGGAACAGAACAAGACATTACCTTAGGCTGTGGGAAATTGCGCATTTTGTTTCATTGTTCAAAATTTTAAAGATGACAAAAAGCTTCCTGTGTGTTTTGATTGGAGCTCTCTTGCACTTGAACGGTGTTCACATTCACAAATGAACCGAATGTAAAAACGCCGTAAAGCAAACTTTTCAAACGTGGTTTGGGCTAAAGCAAATAAAGTTTAGGTCGCACCCTCATTCCCACTTCCTCTTGCTCTCTGGCACTGACTCGTCTCCCTCTGTTTCTTTCTCATTTCCTCAGCCCCTTGTCGCTCTCGCACTGTGTCTCTAGGGAAGCCTATCTTCTTTTAGCTGCTCTGTATCTGGCCCTGCCCTTTTCAATGTCACTCTCGCTATGTCTCTCTCTGTTTTTTTAAAATGAGCCTTTCACTCTGCCATGTGTCCTTATTCTCTTCTTTCGTAAGCCAGACCCAAGTCATTTCATTGAATGTCAAAATTCAATTAGATTTCATCAGCCTCGCCTGGATGTGTTAATGCCTGAAGTGGAAAGGTGTTGTTGTTGATAAATAAATGAGGAGATACATTTCAGACACAGTTATGTTAATTTAGTTTCATGTACATACAATGATGCAACTCGAATTTCTTTCTACATCACTTCAAATCCTCAAATGTTGTCTTAAAATATGTACGTCACAGCCGCTCAGACAACCTGTGTTGCTTCTGTCCACATTATGGCCATGAGATCGGCTGACAAACCAGAATATTGCACAGTGTATCTCTGGTTTCTCTGGATGAAAGTGTGAAATTTACCTGATACATTAATGTGCTTAACAGCACCTCCTCCTCAAATGAAAGATGCCTGGAGAAATTATTTCTTATGTGGCATAAATTGTCCTTCCTGAGCCACAGGCATCATAGTGATTGAGTTCGACATAATATTCTCATACATGCACTTAGAGATAGTAGCTCTCATTTGTTCTTTTCCGTCGTCGCTGAACAAGTTACCACACACTACAGTGAGAGCTCCCTTTTACATTTTCCCAGATTAAAACTTGCATTGTCGTCACCTCACAAGATTCTGATCCATCTTCTTTATCACAATTTCTTAGAACGATAATGTGGTCGCCCTGATATTTCCAGGTCTTCATCAACTACAGTACTGATTCCCAACCAGGGTTTCTTGTGCCCAAAGGATACTTCTACAAATATATATATACACGTATTTGTTTTTTGTTGGGAAATAAACACAAAAAAATGATTACTGACTACCAGCTGCAATAGGCCAACTGCACAGGACACCACTCACACCAAACTGAATCAGTTGTAACACCATAAAACAGTACACCACAGATTTAGGATTGCACTTCCTCTTTTTCAAACATTTTCATGATTGCATGATGATCAGTGTTTTTTTTAAGTATCAAAACCAGTGCAGCACAACCAGAGAAATCATCTTTTTTATTTCATGCATTCTTCTTCCTTGTCAAAACCTGACACCTACATTACCCACAATGCATCTCCACCACCAACAGTCAGAAATCTAGCAGCTAATGTATCTACCAGCCGCTAACATCGAACAGAGATGAGGAGCAGGCTACAGAGGTCTGGTGAACTCCACAACCCCAGATTGTTTTCCATTTTCATTCCAGGTCTTCAGAGCCAACTGATGCTGACTCAAGTGACATCAATTCCCCCTGGAGCCATAAAAGGCCTTGTACTAGGACCTGTAAACAGACTTTGAGGTGTAATAACCACTTCCGGTTACATGTACACAAAAAAATAGTTAACAAGTGAGCAGAGAAGTCAAAGTAATGGGCAAATGGCTGAAAGTTCAGCTTCTGTCACTTCAGTTACTAGTAGAAGGATAACAAACGTAACCAAACCTACTGAAAAAAAACACCAAGTCTAAACATCAACAATTCTAGTATCAGTCTTATATAAAAAAAATGATTGTAACAATATCCATTTTTTTTATGCCTAATTGTATTAAATAATATTTGTTTTACAATTCATTTAAATGAACTAATTTAGAACATAACGGGTGGTGTGGATGAAGGGGTATTTAAACATATTTTCTAGGGCTGTGGAGATACAGGTCATAAAAAAAAAATCCACACTCAGCTAGACTCTATGTGAACTGGGCAGCATGGTTTGCATAAAAAAACATTATATTTATTTTATTTTTTCTGTAACTGTCAAATTCCTGCCAGGGTTAAACCTGCACTTCTTTTCAAAAGCATTTCATTTTATTCACAATAAAAATAATTGTAACATTTGAGTCTCCTGTTTGTATCGTCCTCTTCAACCCAAATCAAACTACCTTTCCTCATGATGCACCTTTCCCTCTGCCCTCATTTCCTGAGGTTGCTGCTGCTCCCCAGTGTCAGGCCTCCACCCTGCTTTCCAAAGCCTGTCTGCAGCTTTCAATGACAGTGTGCGCTATGTCCTATATATGCAGTTAGAGGAGAGGTGGGTGGATGCTTGCCACTGAATCTGCAGATGATAGCGAGAAGATGACAGGGCTTTGGAGGAGAGAGGTGCTGGGTGTAAAGAAAGGGAAGGACAGTGAGGAGCAAGGAGGAGGGAGAGGGGGAGGAAGCAGGGAAGAAAAGTGATGAGGAGAGTTAAAGGGATGTATCTGTTGAAAGGGTTTGGATGAAGGGAGAGAATTAGGATGGGATGATGATGTAAAGTACAGAATGGGTACATTTTGCCCACTTTTTGACATGTTAGGGGTGGCTATATGGATGGCTGCAAAGGAAAAGAGGAGAGAGAGAACAGAAAAGGAGGAAGATGACAGGAACATCTTTCTTGACAGGTACAAGTTTAGTAAATGGGTAAAGACAGAATGAGGGAGGGAGAGAGGGATCTGGATTGTGTAGCTGGTGGCGGGTAAATTGCCACACTGACAACATGGGGACTTTTTAACATATCCGACAGATTATACCCCATCTTCTCTGAGCCAGCTGAGATGCATGGAGAAAGAGAGGAAAGGGTGAGAGCAGCAAGCTAGAATTTCAAACCTTTAAAGTGCCAGAAAATGTTTTACAAAAACCGTCATGAGCAGGAGAGGGAGGAGAGGGGGAGCAGTTTGCTGCTGAGGGAGAGCAAGTTTGAGAGAGGGAGACGGCGAGATCTCCAAGCAGCACGCATCGCTGAATTATTGAGGCCAGACGTGTGTAGAAGCAGAAGATAGATTTCCAGTGTTGATCCCTTCCTGCTGTCAGAAAGTTTAGTTGGACATGACCAACTCCAGCAGTTGCGGGTTATTTTGTTGTTGTTCGAGGGTTTTCAGCATGCACCACAGGGACAGAGAGAACATGTGTGGGAGGGGAAGCCTTGAAAAGTGAGGTTTTAGCAGAGGGTGTGCTCCCTGACAGTCACAGCATATGTGTATGATAAGGTTTTCCCTGGCAGTCAGTAGCAATGTGCAGGTTTTCTATGAAATGACAGATCAATATATGTCTTTGCTGAAGATGCGACAGGCGGCGAGAACAGCTGCCTGTATAAATGGCACTTTATGCACTGTGAAACCCCACCATTTGCTCAGTGTGAGTCAAAAATATCACAATTATTTTTAAACTCCCTCAGGAGATTTGCACCTATTGCAAAGACTTGCTTAGTTTGCCAGTGCCAACTGATAGAGGTTTGTCCCAAAAAAAATTGAAGATCACATTTACCCATATCTAGTACATTCTAACAACTTTTGTGGAAATCAGGTTTGCTAGATTGATGAAAACAGATGGTCAAACTTAAAGATGATAACAATTATAATAACAAGTATTATAGTGCAAGTATAGGAACCCAAACCCTGTGTCTGTAGAATTTAAAAAGTTCCAACTGTGAAACCCCGCAGTGGTAGTCACAAAATACAAGACACTGCAATGCCATACTGAAAGCAACACATAAACTGCACCTATTTACACTGGAATTGTCTCATTCTTCCACAAACAAAAACTCCATCAGAATAATCTAAAATATGCTCTAATCACTTTTGTTTTATAATCTACACATATGGGCTTTTATAATGATGCTATAAATATACCATGACAAAACTACGCAAAACATCCAAATAGAACGTTTCTTGAAAAGAATAAAGCCACAGAAAGAAATAAGGTCTGAAGCCAAAAGGACAACAGGGTGAAATAGAATGAAGTGAAAAAGAAAGAGTGACAGTGTGAGAGAATTGCAGGAGGAGGCAGACGGTCTCTGATGTCAGCCATGTTCTCACCTTTGTTCACAACAGTCCTGTCACATTCATGAATAAGTTAGATGCCAAATGTTCCCTCCCTCTCATGGCCATGCATGCAAGCGTACAAACACACACACACACACTAGCCCATGTTCCTTCACTCTCAAGGCACACCGAGATCAGAACCAGTGCACACAAAAAAACAAACACCGACATCACAGAGCACACCTACACTCACAGCTTTGTTATTTTAGCCTCTACTACAGTATATTGAAATATTCAACACATTCTCATCCCAGGGCATTAAATACAGATGCAGCTTTGTCACACCCCTGTGTGTGTCATGAAGACGTACAAGGTAACCTTAAGCATCTGTATGAGGCACCTTTTTAACACATGGTTAACATTGTCACAGTTTGGTAAGGTTTAGGAAATTATCAGGGTTTGGGTTCAAATAAGTACGTTAGTCAGGTACGTAACTTCAAACATGTCAAAACTGACTTTTGGTTCACACGGGACACAAACCCCTGCCTTCTGGGTAAAAGTCCTGTGTTTGACCCATACATCCCGCCCAGCCTACGTGGACTTTGTGACTCTTTATACTACATCACCCGACACGAATGAGTTTACGTTGAAAGCCTGGTGCTTGTCATACAGACAGTAAATTGTTGGTATTGGATCACCTGGGAATGACAACGGGCTGAAATATTAAATTGCCCTGCATTCCCCAAATTGTGCACAAAGACACAAACACAGACACACACGTGTAGATATTCCCTCCTGAATCTGAGCCAGTAAGAGATGCTTGATAATGTCTGACAGAGTGACAGGAGCACAGAAGAATAAAGTGAAACCTCCCTGACAGCTTTTCCTACTCACAGGGCACCCACGTCGTCCTGTTACACTCTGAACCACGCTCATCCAGAGAGGTGTGTGTCTGTGTGTGGGCCCGTGTGTTATTACTGTGTGCATGTGTGTGTGACACTGACTAACATCCCCGTACAGAGAGATGAGAGTGGGTGAGAGTGAGGTAATGATCTATGAGTTCAGCAAAAAGGTAAATGCACTGAGAGATGTTTGTGCATGTGCATGGCTGTAATGTGCATGTCAAAACTGTGCGTGGGCTCTCGTGTGTGCTACTGTGCGTGGATGTGATCTGCATGAACAAGAACATCATCATCCGAGAGAGTGAAATACAAAGACGGGAAAAAATAAATAAAAATAAGCAAGATAGAAAGGAGTGTTACATGATGATCTGTGAGCAGAAATTAGAATAATTCTGGCAGCCCTTCAGCATAGACGTACGCTGCTGGAGCCTGTAGTGATTCTCAACATTTCCCTCCTCCTCATCAAACTATCTTGCATTTTTCAAGCCTAACTTTGAAAAAATTGAAATATTTCCCGGGATTATAGACACTAAAATTCAATCTGAATGTCAGTCTGTATTTATTATACAATGTCATCCAATGTGTTTAAGTGCATTATTTTAGTCAAATGTACCTCTAAAAGGGATGATTTGCTATTTTGGGAATTCAACTTATTTGCATTCTTGCTGAGAGTTACATGAGAGGATCGAAATCTACCTGTTTCCAGTCGTTATGCTTAGCTAAGCTAACCTGCAGATGCCTCTAGCTACATATTTACTGTACAGGTGTTAGAGTTATTTAACTCTCTCCAAGAAAGCCCCAAACGTTTCCTTTCAATTACAAGTTATACTCCTCAACTTGTTGTATTATTTAGTTTGCTGTCCTATACCCCCTCAAGTGTTTGCACATCTTCTACTCTCTTTGAGCAAAGAAGAGAAATTAACGGTTTATGTAGGAAAGAAATACATTTTCTGTATCATGTCTGGTGGGATGAGCTACCCACCCAGAGTGTAACTGGTAGGAGGCAGGGTGATAAATCAGACCTCCCAAGACGTTGTCTTAGCGCTCTTATCCTTTAGCCCCAGGTAACAAGGCTAGTGTAAACCACAGTCAACATATCACTTTGGCCAGAGGCCTATGGCTCTGCTGCTGACCTGTGGGTTAATAGAAATATGGTCAGGCTTTAATATCCAGTCAGCCATACAGAAAAAAAGGTTAAAAAAAGTGGTAAAGAATGAGCTAAGTAAGCATCAAAACATGGAGGTTGAATACTGCATTGTGTATGTGAATGTTCTCAAGGTATAACACATGTAATATTAAGGCAGCAAGGGCTACACTGCTACACAATGCACCTAGTTAATGCAAGAGGCAAGAAGAGATAATTAAGTGCACTCAAATTTTTAATAGAGGGATCAGAGAGAGTGACAGAGATAAGTGGAGACAGACACAAAAAGAGGGAGGGACAGGAGACAAAGAAGGGGAGCAGGCGGATACCACCATTCACGACTAATAGGTAAAGTAGTTTTACATTACAAACAATACAGACTCTTTCCAACACTCATCAGCTCTCCAACTCTGCCCACCCATTATCTCCTATCTGTCCTGTGCAAAGAATAGCTCTTCTGGCATGCTATACCATCAAGCTTCCTTAGCAGACAAACCAGGGAATTTTTCTGACCAATGATTTACCTGCTTGCTTGTCATGTGTCCTTTCAGTTGGATCTATCCATCTATCTATCTATCTAGTTTTTATTTGGGCAGCTGGAAAAACACTCTGAGCATCACTAATTAAATTGCAAGGACTTTAATTAAACGTAATAAGAGAGGGAAAGGTCATTCAACAATCGCTGACATTACTGATCACATTCATATGAAGAGGAATTCAATATGTAAAGCAGAAAGAGCTGTGTGTCAGTACAGTGAACTGAAAAATAAAGCAAAGAGGTAAAGAGTAGGAGGAGGACAGTAGGTGTCGGATTGTGGGAGGTAAAAGATTATCTTCACCTCTAGCTCAATGCTTTAGTCTCTTCCTATCACCGTCTCTTGTCCCCTCCTCCATTGCCTCAGAGTCACCAATAAATTATGAATGCTTATTAGAAAAGGGCAAAATTCAGCGTCCAAAATAAACTCAGTGGCAAGGGACATAAAAGAGACCAACAAAAAGTGCTGATGTGGGGAGAGAAAGAGTTAAAGTCGCAGGGGAGACGGTGGCCAGGCCAGTTAAACCTGAAATGATCTCTTTCTAGGTCACCGGCTTTCAACCCATGTGCCATGACAGGCTAATGTGCTGCAGCTAGTGCAGCTCCACATTAAGACGATGCTCGAATGTTGGATGCTCGTCTACACACACACACACACACACACACACACACAGCAAATATAAAAAACTAGCAATGTATTCCAAGCCTTTCATTCTTCCTTGGGCAACATCTTCAAAGTGATGTTAAATTTGTGCGCAATGTAGGCATATTAAACTTTTTCACTTTCTGCATCTCTTGTAGTGCTTTGTTCTATGGCCAGTGGCAAGGCCTCAACTCTCCCGCTGCTGCAAGGGCCTTGCTCAAATCTAAAAAAGAAACACTGTTGAGCAAAATCATTGATTTAAGTTCATTAAATTTCCTGTTAACAAGCACATAATGAAGCATCGTGTTGCAGGCTGGTGCAGTTTGGATTCCATCTACTGCACCAGCTAATGGTTTTGTGTGACTTTGTCGAGCAATCAATAATTTTGTGTCCCTGTGAACTCTGTTGCTTCACAGAGCGTGATGTGATGTAGCGCCACAAAGATGGAGAGACACTTTTCTGGTACACTTTGTCTGTATTGCCGTAAACCGTTGAGTCCTTCAGACGAGGAGTCACGTCCTGCGAGGCTGTCTTGAAATGTTCTCAACCTCCCCTAATCCTCAAGTATGTTGAGAGTTAGTGCATGTGAATGACTCATCATGATTGTAATGCCTGGGATTACAGTACATCCAGATTAAATGAAACTTGAAAAGCACTACATGTGTATGCAAGGGTGTTTGTGACCAGTGTGTGGAGACACAACTAACTATAGTAAAGAGGAAGAGAGAGGAGAGGAGCAGAGAAGAGAGAGGACTCTAGTAAAAAAGACATGATATAAAATGATGTTAATAAATGTGCATAACAAAGCTTAATGTGAAAAAAACATATGGTGTGCAGCTTTTAGTACAGCATCGCATTTCCTTGGCTCACTTGTCTGTCCAATTGCTATTTGACGGACAGGTGTTACAAGCTTTTTGACAGCCTATCAAAATTCACAAAAGTACAATCAATACTACACTGCTGCAAGAGAAACAGTGACTGATCCACAAGTCCCTGCTGAGCAAGCAAACTGTTGCCGTGGGAAGAAAAGTGTGTCTGCCGCACAAACACATCCCACTCACGCATGCAGGCGCGTGCACACACGCACGCACACACACACACACACGCAGACTAATACGCTCACACACATGAACTCACACACACACACATGCACGAGCGCAAACACCTGCACACACAAACCCACAGGCATGAGCTGAAGAAATAACACACGCATCCTAACACACCCCAGAGAAGGCTACAGTAAATGAACCTCACAGCCGTCCAAAGCGCTGACATCAATCAGGCCCGCTTACACTGCTCGGCTCCCGACGGACAGTGAGTCGCATCTGTCAGCTAGAGCAAGTGCTAAACAATTCCAAAGTGAAGGAAACCATTTTATGCATATCTGCATACACAGCGAACAAGCGTGCCAAACTCTCTTCCCTATCTTCCCTACTCGTGTTGTTCACTGCAAATGTGCAAACTGCGATACGATTTGTTCTTACTGAATGGGTCTTTTTAGCGATGGTGATTTACCTACATGAAACAGTTGTTGCACAGGTACGCACAGCTGAGCACCACCACCACCACACAAAAGCCACCTGGGAGTCTGAGGCCTGTGAATGTTGGCAAGGATGGTTCCCACAAAGCTTTGGGACTTTTTCCTCCCTCAGCAGAGACTGGCAGGCTGCTGTTGCACGTAAGACAAATAACCTATAACACCGTAAAAAAAAAAAAGATTATACAAAGAAATACATAAATCATTGGAGCCTCCACTGCTGCGACTGAGTGCGTACCTTTCTGCTTCACCCACTGCACATATGTGACAGAGTACATGAGGCACGGAAGCACAAATGCTTCATGACAATCAGTGTATCACCCTGTAGAAACACAAAACTCTTTTAAAGTATTTATTATGTGGAAAAAATGAATGGAAGACAAGAATGCACAAGGGCAAACTGGAAATGTGAGCCTTCTGCCGAACAGCGTAACTAGATCAGAAAAGTCACTCCATGAGGAGACAACTGATTGAACAAATGAACAAACACTCCAACAAAATGACTGCTGGCTGGCATTGAAAGTTCTGGATACCCTATATGTTTAAACTGTTTTGTTCCAGTATATGTATGCTGGAAATATCAGCCAAACAGATTTATGGTAAATCCTGGCTTTATCGAAGCAGGTGGGGCCTACGACTGCGGGTGGAAAAATGATCCCAGATAAGTATATGTGATGCTACTAAAAATCAGGTACATTTTTTCCCACTGTAAAGCCATGCTTGACATTAACTACAAAAACAGATAGTGGGGGAAAAAATAAACTCCTTTAGATGTCATCCAGCACTGTCACACTACACAGACAAGGCTCTGTCTGCAGCCGTGGGTCACAAAGATACAACACTTCAGTATTGTTTATTAAGGCATCTGTATAATGCTTCAAAATGTCCCAACTACAGAACATATTATAGATTATAGGCTAAGATCTGAGAATTGTCCAAGTAAGCTGGTAATCATTTACACTAATACTGACACGTCACCTGCCATATGAAGTATTAGAGTGGTATGAGCCTGATTAGTTAGCAAGGACTTCTACATGGGCCTATATGCTTCAGCAAATGACAGATTGTCATTGTGTGACGGCAGGCTGCGGGATTGCTTATGACAACAGCACTCCATGCTGCTATGACTAAACAGACCCTGTTTTGAAAAGGCTGCCACATGCCTTCAAACATCAAAATCAAAAGTATCAAAGCTGACAGATCAGTTTGTGTGTTTGCCTCGCCCGGAGGGACAGGAGGATGCATGTCTGGCCTGTAGCTGAAGAAACTGAGCCTCTGTACTACAGCGAGACAGTCTTAAGAGGGGACAAATCTCTGCTTCATCCTCAAAAAGCACAGTGTGACTGTCCTGTTTAACCTGACAAAGACAAGCCTCCTCTCAGAGAGCTCTGCCGGGCTCACCCTCCTCTTGAAACCTCTGTGTTTGTGTGTGTGCGTGTTAGCGCAGTCAGCATGGGACACAGCCTGTATTATAACCTCCATTCAACTAATAGGCATAAACCTCAAACAATAATTTAAAGTGTATTCATATTTTGTGTAATAAAGTACTAATCTGTAGACCTAATACGATTTTATAGAGCCGTAGAGATTTATAATCAGCCTAAAAATGGAATTCGATTGGATTTACAGTAGGTGGGTTTCCCCTCTACTACATTGCTGGATGTTTTCCCAGTCGCATCCAGTGACTTATAAGAAGTAATATCTCCCTTTCAAGTTAATTTGCTGTCGTTCTCCCCGCAGCTATTCTCGCTGTAGTTTAAACTCCAGTTATTACGCCGCCTCCCAGTAGCGCGTCGCGCTGAGACGCGGACAATACGTGACGCGCAGAAGCCCTTAATTAAGGTTCTGGGCTAATAATTGAAACAAATTAGAGTCGCTTCTGCAACGGAGCTCAGGCAGACTGCGCTAATAAAGGATGCACTGATGTAATAATAGGAATGCATTTGTAAACATCGCCTTCTTACCGTAAACTCCTTGGCCCCAGGCGAGAGGACAGACACTAGAAAATAACAAAATCCAGAAAAGCTCCATGTTCAGCTCAGTTCCGTCATAACCTAAGAAAGAGTGAGACACGGAGAGAGAAAGGGTTGCGAGGTGAAAACAGAGGCACAGAAGGGGAGAGCCTGCAAATATGTGACAAACAAAAGGCGACAGCTGAGTGAACGTTATTCAAAAGGAAGAAGAGGTTCTTTCAATTGTCCCCCCCCCCTTTCATGTTCAACTCCCCTTCAACCCCTTAAGCCATGAAAATAATATTACAGAGCAATTTAGCCCCACGCAGCACAGCCTACATCGTTTCATTCAATTTAAAAGGACTGGTAATTCAATCACAAATGGTGGATTACAGAACGTTTACAAGCAGGGCTGTTGGAGATTGACAGGATTGTCTGTCGTTTAGCGTGACAAAACTTCCCCTGTCCATCTCATCCCCTCTCCTCTGAAGCATAGGAGGGGGGGGGGGCAGGAGTAGAAAGGACAGGAGAACACTGAGGATTAGACTGCAGTATCCATGGAGGATTATCTACAACAAGTGGGGTCATGCACTTTAGACCCCAAACGCCCACACACACACACACACACACACCGCCTTTACTTCAGATCAATATAACTGTATCCTATAATGTTTCTGCAGTGGCGAGTGAGTGATAGGTCCACTCCTATAAAAAAAATATATATATATAATAACATTATAGCGTTGCAGTCGATCACACGTTGGCGTTATTTGTCTGCACAATCCATAACCAGCGGGGAGAAGAATAACAGCAGAAAAGGGATGAAAAGCAGCTGGAGTCGTGGTTAAAGAGCCCTCTTGTGTGACTCTTCTGAGCGAACATGAGGATTTCCTCCGACGTCTGGCCCTCACGTTTGTATAATGGCTCGGAGACCTCTGCTTTGACGTGTTGCATTACACAGCGCGCCGTGATCAAAGTTTGATTATGCGACGCAGGAGAGTTAACACCCTGCATTCATGCCGGGGTGCGCTGCGCGGGACTTGCTTAGAGTGGCATGTAATCTGGTTCTAACATAGTATCGTTATATCGCTTGCATACAATAAATACATGATGCAAATTAAAGCAGGACTTACAATCTGAATGTCACAGGTGAGGCATGTTAACTGTACTCGTTAGAGAAAGCATGGTCTGCTTTGGTACTAGTTAAATAGCCGACTGACTGCTTTAAGGCGTTCGCAAATGCCCGAAGCCCATTTCACTCTTTAAAATGCACGCAGGCAAGGTGCAAGGTGCAAAGTCAAGAAACCACATAACCATGACAAAAAAGAAAAAAAAGAAAAGGAAACCGTAGTCTCTGTGCAGGCATGTAATCCCGGCCACGTCTCTACCTTGTCTCCGAGGTGCAGTCCTTTTGGGTCAGTCTGCTGCCCAGCGCAGCGCGCGCTCCTCCCGGCTCCGCGAAGAGGACTCCTCTGCTTTCCGTTATAACAGCCCGCCTCTGTGAATCTCCACAAAAAGGTGTTGAAAAGTTATATATCCTCTTCTAGCGGGCGTCCGGTACGAGCTTTACAATTCCAGAAGAGTATAATGGAGTGTTTGCTGAGCTCCCAGACCTCTGAAATGATCTCCTTGGTGTGTTAAACTTTTATTTTTACGCACAGAGAAGTGGGCAACGCAGTCTCACTGCTGCTCGGTTCCAAGGGGGAGTCTCTCTTCCCGGAGACGGAAATAAAACCACTTTCCCTTTTGGAAAAACTCAAGCAAGGCTAGTTGGGCAATAAAATAAATAAACAAATAAACCAAATCCTATACACCCCGTTTCCTCTCCTGTGGATTGTCTACTTTTAAAGGCGTGGTTGAAATGGCTGTACTGTCTGTGTCTCTCTCTCTGCCTCTGACCGGTGACAGTCTAACGAAGCCCCTCTAACACAATCAAGCGCTCTGAAAATGAGCTCCCCTCCGCTCCTTCAATCAGCGCTGTGTCTGTGGACTCCAAGTGATGCTGGCCAAGTGGAATATGTGCGCTGACTGAGAACGACCGCCCCTGTCTGTGTGTGAGAGAGAGAGAGAGAGAGCGAGAGAGAGCGAGGGAGGATGGAGGGAGGGAAGACAGAGGCTTACACATAGATGCGCTCGAGCCTCACAGCTCCACACTGAACAGGTTGTCAAAAAAACAGCATTGCTCCCCTCGCTCCCCTCGCTTCCCCCCCGCATTCACTCTGAAATAGGTTTTCAACGCTTTCGGGGTGGCACAGGATGTCTTTAAGAGGCGAGGGGGCAGCGGTGGCTTTCGTGTGTTTCTCTGTTGTCGACTCTCTGGTGGAGTTCGCCAGCTGCGGCGCCACCGATCGTCAATGCCAATTAGAACTGAAACGCGCTCCGAAAGTTTTTTTGGCCTAATGGAGGAGTCCTTAACGCCGCCACCCCTCCCCGTGGACCAATTATTTATGACAGCAAAAATAGACTGACTTTTGAACAACCCATACGCACTTTCTCTCTCCCACACGCATATAGTAGAAGGCTACACACACACACACACACACACACACACACACACACACACACACACACACACACACACACACGCCTGCCCTCTCTCTGTTTCTCCACACATGCATCGGAGTTGTGCCGGCGGGGTTTTATTTCCCACTATGGCCACAAGGGGGCGCGTTTGAGCTCATTGCCACTATGGGGATGCACGTGCGCGTGTAGGGAGTGCGCATATGCGTGCGGTGTATGTGTGGTGATGGGGTTTGAATTCAGCACACTGTGTTGTATTCTACTTCTGGCCTGTCTGTGTGCATCTAGACAGATGCAGTGCCTTTATTTATGCAACGCAGCAATTACATGATAGTTCTCTTTTTCGTAAAGATTACAGTTTTAATGAAAAAGACTTGATTTTTGATGGCAGTGATGACTTGGACTCAATATTTGTCCCAGTCATTGAATAAGGAAATGTCTCCAGGAAGAGTGAGCGATAAAAAGACAAAGTGGAAGAAAGGAGAGTATAAAAAGTTACCACGACAAATAATTAAACCAGTTTAAACAATGACACATCAGTCATCAAGCAGGCTTAGAAGCAGTTGCATGTAAACCTATAAATGTATCAGGCAGAGATATTAAACTGTCCAGGTTCATTTATTACATTGCTGGTTCTTAATGTTCAAATCATTCTATGTGACAAAGAAATGAATCCATATTTTAACCTTGAGGATCGGCTGCCGATGAATATCTGTTTGGTTAATTTTTAATCGGAAACACTGAGTGGATGGATTTTGCAGTTTCAGGATAATGGATATGTTGGAAATTTCATGTTTCATATTATTAAATACCATGTGTTACAATCCATTTTACAATATAAACTACGGACATAATGCAACATTAACACCCCACAGGCCATTTGGTATTTGTACTTCTTGCATATTTGCATTTTTCTCAGACATCAAATATAAGAATTGTGTGATCTGCAATTTATGTTTTGTTTCTAATTTGACTACTGAAGTTCTACATTAATCATAATCTCCTACAGTCTGTTTCTATTTGGTCTTATATCCAACTGATTCATTTTCTGGGGACTTCATGTGTGCTTTGCTGAAGGGCAGTGGGAAGCATTTCTTATTCTGTTCAACTGCCTAAAATTCCCCCGCAGATTGTCTAGGATTAGAACCAGCAACTCTTCTAACAAATACCCATATGTGTATTCTGCAGGCAGCCTCTGATGTTAAAGTGTGCTACTGTACTCTGAATGCCTTCTACAAAGAGTATTCATTCTGCTCACAATGTTAATTAATCCCACGTGACAGTTTGAAACGTGTTTACCACAGTTCAGATTTTACAAATAGTTTCTATATAGTGCAGCAATCCTGTAAAAAAGCTGCATGTATGAGGATATCATCCTGAACATCATCCTCATCCTCTTACATTAAATTAGGAGCTTTTGATGTTTTTGATGTTCGAAGCACCAAAAGAAAATGACAATTTTAAAGAAGTGTAAAATAAACTGTTTTGTTATTCAACTGATTCATAATCATGATCACTGGGAACAAAGCTTTTAGAAGAACTTTATGCCTAACATAACACTTGTACACTTCAATAATTTCTGGGCAAAAGCGAGCAGTAAACATTTGGGGGTTTTCATCTGACATTCCCGAACAAAATCAAGACACTCAGCAATTACTTAGCTCTCTTAATCCAAATGAATCTTTTATTCAGAGTAAAAAAAATCATGGGATCTGACTCAAGAAACTGTCTCTTTGCTTCCTTCCTCTCCTTTTTGCCCCTCATCTTGGGCTACAGCCAGCAGTCTTGGCATGTCTTGCTGAGAGCACATCATCGCTGCTTAAGGCAATGAATCTCAAAAGACAACATGTTGTAGGAACAACCTTGGGTGGCAGCCACACACACACACTCATTCATCCCATTACATGAAACCATGTCTTTTCAAAGAATTGCAAAAGGCTTCTGAGGGAAGCAATAATTGCAGTGGGTGAAGTTAGCCAACAAAAAAACGGCACTTGCCAAATAATTCACTATTTTGACTCATACTCACACAGATGCACTTCTCACCTTTAAGTAACTTGATAAAGCTGCATGGTCATTGTGAGCATAATTAGCATAATAGCATAATTCCTACATGTGTTACAGGTGGAGCCAGCAGTGTTTTTCTTCTTCACTGCCTATGCTTGCATCTTTTTTGCTGCATTTCTTGGTCCATTACTGCCACCTGTTAATCAGTGAAATACAGTGATGTGCACGTGTGAGGAATGTGTGTCCAAAGCGTTTAGAGGTAAAACCTTTAATAGTAGCAAAAAGTGATAACCACCCAAAGGAGGAATTTATTTAAATTCAAAAGACATGCTAGGGACTATCCCTCAACCTTATTGGTTAGAGAATAAAAGAAAGATTTCAGATGAAAATTATATATTTTTTATACGTAGCAAAACAACTCAAGTTGTCCCGTCTGCTCAAAAATAAGTTTTACTCTTAAACACCATCGGTGGGTGTCTGTCTCTGCTTGGCTCATTCACTCAGTGGGAAAATATGGGAAAAAAATATTCTTTAAATTTTTTGTTTTTGTTATGGAATACCAAAAGTCTATATAGGAGTGTAATTTTCTTACAGACCCTGAGGAAACTGGAGATGCAGTAGGTGAGTGTATTCATAGATAACCATCCAATGAAATGTAGCTGTACTGCCAAACAAACATAATAATAAAACATAGAAGTGATAACCTAAGTGTTATCAGGTAAAAAAGAGTAAACGCTTTATATTACAGCCAGCAAATTACAGTAGCATACTGTTGTACTGCTGGGTAACAATAAAATATTTTACTGTACTTGTTGCTACACATATATAGGTACAGGTGAAGAAGACAAGACCTTACAGAATAATTGGGTCACAATTTAGCATTTGACAGAGATGTAGAGATGATTTTGTGGTTAAATTACTTGGAATTTATAATAATTGCAGGGGTTCAGTAGAGTTAGGGACAGTAGAGCTTTAAGAATACGTTTTTAAAAATGGAATACGTAATAAATACTCTGAGGTATTATATTGTTTTTACTGAAGAACAAAACAACATAAGGATTCTAGTGATTTGACATCTTAACCCAAAAACTGGAAATGACTTAAATATGTATTTTCTGTAGGCAAAATATAAGTGCACTGGAGTAACTGAAACTTGTGTTGCTATGAGCAACTTAGTTAGTAACATGGTTATTTTTCATTCTGACAGTGATGAACTAAATTCCTACAATTAACATCTCGAGATAAATAAAAATCCCTGTTGGTGTCTCTAAATGTACTATGTTTCCAGTTCAGACTTTTATTTTTTGCAGTCCATCAGAGCACTGTAGACTGTAATGTGATCTGAGGTGCTTGGTTAAAAACATTTTCTGGTAGCATGCTCTGTAATTGATGTTCCCACCAGTGTAATTCAATCACACCTCAAAGTGCTGTATATCAGCACCAAGCACTTCCCCACATGGAAACAGCTAAATGGACAGAAAAGATACACTTGAGACTGGCAATAATTTAATTGTGTGTGTGTGTGTGTATGGCAGAGACACTGGGTAAAAGAAAAGTGATGTAACTTTGTTAAACAGAGATACGATAACAGGCATCTCAAATTGACAACTCTACACGTCAATACACAGAAGGGGAAGGAAAGTGGGCGATGCAAAGGGCTGAGAAGATCCAGAAGCTCTGAGAGAGATTAAAGACTGACATCTGACGTAAGAAAGACAAAGAGAGTCCAATAGCCGAGGGAGTGTTGTTTTTTTTATAAATCCACAGAGCAATCCTCTGTTATCCTGGTTCTATGAGCACGGTGGGACAACTCTAACGGGCTCTAAAGGAAATTTGGATCTATTTTCCAGACAATTTGGATAATTCCCCCAACCCTGCCCAGCACAAGCTGTATAAATGTCCACAATACCCTACCCAGACATTGTCAAGAAGCAACTAGTATAGAAGGATGATAAGGGTTACAGGGCATCCAAGACCCCACTGCACAAGGGACACACAGTTAAAGACATGCCAACCAAGACTGATTGACCTACATAGTACACCACAACCAGCAGGGTCTTAGGGAGGAAAAAAGCCCACCATACATGCATGTCCACGAGATAAGAGACGAGGATGAAGGTGTTCCCTTAGCATTTGGAAGTCACCTGTAGCAGCCACCATTGCACCCATAGCAGGGAAGTGAGACTTCCCAGGATAACACATTAGTGAGACCGGGTGACGGCGGTGCAACAGCATGTACTGGGCTGTTAGATCTATCATGATTACAACAAGTAACAAGTACATGCACATTTCCTCGAAAAGTTACCCTTTTTTGAAAAAATGTTCATGTACTTGTACAGGAAAGTGGACCATTGACTGATGGCTAATAACCGACTCTATTACAAACTTTTGCTTTGGTGTAATATCTGTTGTCTGCTGAAGTTATGGGGTATTATGCAAAATGGATCAAGACCAGCGAAAAATGCTTTCCCTAGTGTGTAGTAACAGAAATCCTGTAGTCCTCTTAAGCTGATGGATAATCTGCTGCACCTACACAGCCTCCAAAAAAACAAAGTAAACAGAGAAGAAAATGATGATCATCAGTCACAATGTACAGCCACAGTTAAGTAAGTGTGTGTGTGTGTGTGTGTGTGTGTGTGTGTGTGTATTTGTGCATTTTTGTACAGGACAGAGAGAAAGAGGAGGCATAGCTGTCCACAAGTGTGTGTCACCAGCTGGTCCGTGTCAACCTCTCCACCCACCCCATACATACACACACACACAAACACACACACTTATGTCCAAGAAAGGGTCATTTTTCACTGGGTAATTGGCGGCGAGGCACATTGCCCTTGGGATTCGATAATTCATAACCTCCTCCCATCCGATATTGGATAGAAATGGACTGAGACAAGGGGTGGTGTGTGTAGAGAGGAGAGGAGGGGATGGCTGCATCATTAGAGAGGCGAGGTAATGGCTCTTATTGATTCCGCCCCGCCGGGCCCCCTCACCATTTCATGTTTAAAACAACACTGATCCTCATTACCCAGGCAGCCGCCACCACCCTGATAAGGAAGAGAGGAAAGAGACAGAGAGACGAGGCGAGAGGAGAGTGAGGTGAGGAAAGGGAAGGGAAGGGGAAAAGTCTGTGTTAGGGGAAAAGGCGGAAGGGGAGGAAAGTTGAGAGGTCGGTAAGCAGTAGACATATCAGGAGGAAAGACAGAGACAGAAGGTGAAAAAGAGGAAACAATCAGGAGAGGGAGGAAATGGAAAAAAGTGGGTGCACAGCTTGTGTTTTGCTGTCTTAATGCCTCAGTTTGAGTGGTATAAGTAATTACTGTCACCCTTTAATGCATGTAATGCAGTATTACTTGTTTAAATCTCTCTCTTTCCCTCCCCCTCTTCCCCCCCGTAGTGTGTAATAAGGCAAAGGAATTGACTCAAACACAGACTGCAAGGATCTGTCTAATAATTCTCTGTGCTATTATCCTCTCTTTGCTGCTAACACAGAGCTATCTCTCTCTCTCTGTGTGTGTGTTTGGCCACAGGCAAACACTATCATTAGTGCAACGGTGGTATAAGCCCAGCTCTAGTGTGTGTGTGTGTGTGTGTGTGTGTGTGTGTGTGTGTGTGTGTGTGTGTGTGTGTGTGTG
>JAVQJD010094730.1:0-10427 GCA_036023655.1 Nannoperca australis | reverse complement strand
TGTGTGTGTGTGTGTGTGTGTGTGTGTGTGTGTGTGTGTGTGTGTGTGTGTGTGTGTGTGTGTGTGTGTGTGTGTGTGTGTGTGTGTGTGTGTGTGTGTGTGTGTGTGAGTGTGTGTGTGAGAGAGAGAAAGAGCGAGAGAAATTGAAGGTTTGTTCAGTCCAGTATTTATCCCAACCCAACACACACAGGACTTTCTTTCATCCAGTTGTTCCTTCCCGTCTTAATCTCTTCCCTTCCTGGATGTCTTCCTGCTGCCTGTCTCCAGCAGAGTTTAAATGAACAAGAGAAAAAACAAGGCCGCTTGTCCTGTTGTGATCAACGTATGAAACAAAGAGAAAGGGGACAGCGAGATTTATATTTTTCCTACTGAAGAAGTTGCCCTTGTAATAAGTATTCCTTAATTACGTACACAACATTTAGTTGTCGACCATACATTGTGATTTGGTAGGAGAGATTTTATGAGTTCTTATGATCATAATGTAGCAGCTTGAGCGGTATCATCCTGCTTTGTATACATTTAATTCACCTAATATTTGGGAATGATGTATCGAAAAATATTACTTTGATCTTTAGTTGAAATAGTTAGAAATAGTTATTTATAGACAAAGACTGTGCTCATCCTCCCTTTTTTCTGTTTCAGGTGAAAAGGGCACACTGACCCATGGCTCCGTGGTTGATGGGCGCTTTGAGGGCTTCATTAAAACCCACCAAGGAACATACTATGTTGAACCCTCGGAGAGGTACCTTAAGGACAAGAATCTGCCCTTCCACTCTGTCATCTATCACGAGGATGACATCAGTAAGTATCTGCCGTTGCACTTGGTTTACTGAAAGGCAATGTGTGGCCTAGAGCTAACTCAGGTCTACATAATATGCACACTTGAAGAAAAGGTGGTGACTTCCTTGCCTTTAGATATTCCACTGACGTGTGATGTTTTAGCACAGGTACTTTTTAACAGGAGCCTTTTGAAATGCATCTATGTAGGAATACATTTGCTAAATATGAGCAAAATTCAAGATTTTTACCTTCTATGTTGTTCAAGACATTGAAATAGTATATTAAAAACCTACAAAGGACGAAAGGATAAGACAATTGTGTTGGAGTGCCAAGTAGTGGTGTAACAAATTGCAGTTGATCCATGATTCGTATGGATCCCCGTAGGTTATTTTTGACAGACTGGCAGCAACCGGATTTGGCTCTGGGTCCTAGGCCTGACCAAGTGGTCAGAATTTATATTTGTGGAAGGATTGCAGCACTACACAGCATAGACATGACTCATAGCATTGGGTAAGGTCAACTAATACGTTTTCTGTTGGGAAACTGCAAGCTTCCCAGTCTTTGCCTCAAGAACAGACAACTCTGAAAATATTTAGAAGTAATGAGTTCATTTCAGATAGACAAGGTGTGGTTGTTGCCGAAAACACAATGACGAAACACCGTCCAGTGATTTGAGACTCATGATTTCAGCCCAAAGAAATGCATTTAGAAGAGAGGCAGTGATTCTGATATGAACCCCACCCAGGCTTTGGGTTAGCTGATATCCACTGCAGCACACACACACACACACACACACACACACACACACACACACACACACACACACACACACACACACACACACACACACACACACACACACACAGAGAGAGAGTTGTTTCATCTAGTATCAGAAAATAATAAACAGGACTATAATACCAATTTTGACCCCAATAACAGGTTGGTTTGACCAAAATCAGGTTACTGCTTTTCCCAAACATGAACCTTGTTGTTGGCGTTACTTCTATTCCACTGGTTGATAGACCAGAGCGAGCTGCCACCAAAGCTTAAACTGGGGTCAAGATATTAGCAAATCTCCCCGAAACACGACGAGAGAGAGAAATCTCAGGAGGACATCGCTGATCTTGTAGAAGTGACAGATATAATCACACCTCAACTCTGATTGGTGTTTTTACTTAATCACTACAACATGGAAACCACAATGTGGATTTGGAGACAATCTATTTAGATTAGAATATGATGTGGTCATTTTTGTCCAGCAGAATATTATTTGTGTCTTATTTAAATTATCTTTTAAGTAATTAATAATGCCACGAGAAAAATAATTGACTAGTTTTCAAGCAGTATTGCGCAGGTTAATGCACATTTAGCTTCAGGTAATACATTCTTCAGTCACACCTGACCGGTATTTCTGGATATTCAAGGTCTTAAATTAGTAAAAAGCTAAACATGTCACATTGCAAGCTAAAACCAGCTATTACTGCAGACATTACAAAAGAAGAAGTAGAAGGATGAATTCATGAAATAATTTGTCGTAGAAAAACTGTAAAGTTGAACGGAATTCATTTCCTCAAGCACAGAAAGAAATATGCACTTTAACGAATGATCTATCGCGTAAAAGCTTTGGCACTTTGTTGACACCACAAATCCTGACAACTTATTAGCCAGCTTCCCTCTGACCAGGTAAATCACATGGTTTAACACTATCAATCAGTACCCTAAGGTTAAGGCTAAGGTTTGCAACCAGGTTAGGGTGACATAATTTGTAATCCTTTATGGGAAGCCATGTTATTCAATGCCATAAACCGAGTTACTGGCAAACTTTATCTAAGACTTACCTGCTATGGTGGAAGTGGTCAATTAATAATTTTCTGAGATGTGAGGGATATCTCAAGAACAAAGACAGTGCGGAAAAAAGTGGGTCCATTGCTGTGTAGTCCATTATTATGTTAAATGAGAAGAAGTGTTTTAGGTTTTTAGTATTTTAAGTATGGCAGAGTCTCGCAGCAACTGTGCCCAAATGAACATTTGAAGTGAAAACATTTCCCCATGTCAATTTCAAAGAGTCAGATCATATTAACCACATCATCCACGAATGGTAAATTGGTAATTGTTCCTAATGATAACTACATAAGTCGTCCTTTGTGGTGACGGGCAGTTCTTTAAATACAATTACCGAATCTCGACTGAAACCAATACTAATGCAGTTTCTGAAAACAGCATTTAAACCACGTGATAATAAAACTCTCCACTGACAAATGGAGACTAGTAAAATAAAATCAGGCGTTGTGGGAGATACTGTGAGGACTCCACACACGTCGCTAAAACCTGGAGGATGAAGAGTAACACGAGATGTCACCATGAGGCACATGTAAGAGTCCCTTCGTTGAACTTCTAACACAAAGCCTATTTTGTGTAGACCGCCATTGCTCCGATCGGTTTTACACGTAGGAGGTCATAGTTACATTTTCGGGTTCATTGCTGCAATTAAATGATTCTTGTGCAGGGGTACGCTTCAACATGAACTGAGTCCAGAGACACCTGTAGATTTTCTGTAGAGTTGCCCTACAAAATGTCAACGGCTGATGTTTAATTTGTTTAAATCTGCCTTCAAGAGATGCTACGTGAGGATAACTGAACCTTACAATCTGATAACAGGCTAAATAGGAATTTACTCTTGAGGAGTGAACACACCTTTTCAACCTGGTTTGTTTTCACTGTGGGGGAAGTGAACACAAAACAAATCTATAGTTGCAGTCAGTGGGAAGCTTTTGGCACACCAGCTGAACAGTTGTTGACAGACTCCTGGGTGGGTTTTGCCAGGTATTCGACAATCAAGCTTTCCAAAAATGTAATGACATCATGGGGTCAACTAGACATAGGGTGTGATGTGTACATCTTTTAAAAAAGATTTAAGGTAGCAAACATATTGACAAGATACGTTTGCACAAAAAATGGAGATCTTATTATGCATTTATGACTTTCATGTTGCACAGTTATTACTTAAGTAACTATTTACAAATTACAAGAACATAATATCAGAATTTGGGGATCTGGATCTTGTAATTACGAGAAATGGTTTCATAAGTTCTAGATATTTATATCATAATTACGTGAAAATTATTAATAAGATATCCCACAGTCGTATTTAGTGTCTGATCAGAATCCATTCATGGTCATGTCAAAACTGTTAATCTACTGAAAAGGGTTTAGCATCAACACAAAAACATAAATGACTACATTTCTAGAGGGGGAGGAGGGGTACGAGAGAGACTGGCATGCCAGTATGGAGGATATAATTAGTCATAATTCAAATTAAAAGTCCAACTAGAAAATGAAGAGAGGTCAAATTAAAAAGATTATTATTTAACTACACTACTAGGAATAATCAGGTCATAATTCAAATTAAAAGTCCAAATTGAAAATTGAAAATGCAAATGATTAAATACAAATGCTTAAACTAAAGTCTCAAATTAATTGAAAAAAGTAAATTATCATTTTGAATTTGACATTTGGTGTTTTAAATTTGATATTTTCCATTTTCTATTTGGCCTTTTCCATTTCATCTTTTCCCAATGATCTTTTGCATTTATCGATGGGCATTTGACTGTATGTATTTGGCTGTATGTAAATAAGGAGGCGTGGCCCAAAAGCTGGAGGGAGGGGCTTGAAGCGGCTGGGGCGCAGAGGCAGCTACTGGACAGCAGGGGGAGCTGCTGCTAATAAACAGCACAGTGCAGTGAAAACGGAGAATGTACAGTATATTATGTATAAAGCAATGGCTTCCTTTTGATGAAAGCTGACATTTCTGTCCATGTGGCCTCACACACAAAGTCACCAGTGAAAGGAGCGGACAGCAGCAGAAGAGGCTAACATTAGCAACTAGCAGTCTGCAGTCACATCGCGGTGGAGATGTTAACATGGCCACTTGCTCACAGAAAACAGCCAGTGTCAAGTCACAGAAATGTGCTCTGGGAGAAGAAATCAGCTTTACTGGATTAACGTTAACTCACATATCTACACTGAAATATCCCGGCTAGCTCAGAGCGGCTACAGCTTCATACTGTTCACAGCATCACCGGGTGCAGTAAACTGTAAGGGGCGAAACATTTAATTACAAGATTCATAGCGTAGACGACTGCAGGTTATTTTTTATTTATGTAGTTGTCCCTAATGTACGAAGCAATGTTCTACTTCATTGAACTGATCATTAGTGCGTTTACGTTTGACGCTAGCATCACCGGCTGCGGTAATGGGTCACAAATTAAAACACACTCTCATGAGGAAAGATGAATTGACCACAGATAACACTGTAGTTCACTGTTGTGTTGCTACTCAGTTTGAACTATGACCAAAAACATCCGCCATGTGCCAGAAGCCATTGGACATCTGTCAAATAAATAGCAATCCTTTCCCCCCCCAATTAAAAGTCAGCTGATCGTTTGGGTTCATTCTTGTTACCCGATGCCACCTGTTTATATCTACTATGGCGGAAGAAGGGAGGACAGCCTAGAATAGGCAGCTGGGAGTGTATTTAACCACAGACAGGCCCGCCACCTGCGTCTGAAATGCAATAGTCTGAAATTCAACACCTTGGCTGTTAAGCATCAGTGTATCTAGGTGTTCAGTCTCGGATCGACCCATCTCACTTCCCACCGAAAATCAAGTTTCCCCCTCCGACTGTTGAAGCAGGAACTTTTGACAGACCGACATGTTAGTAACATCAGGTGACAGTTACATGTAGCTGACGTTACGTGGAAAACTCACCTATGTGTGTGTCCGCTTGCCCGTGCGGTCCAGGCACCTGTAGGCTTATCTGTCTGTCTGGCTGCGGGATACATTTTAAGCAAAAAGAGTGCAGACAAGGCAGAAGTTTTGGTTCACAGTCTCGGCTCTGGAGACTTTGTTTACACGCTGCGCACGTATCCAGCAAATTAATGGGAGCTGATACCGGCGTGGCCGCAGGAGCCGTAGGAGGGGGGGACATTTCAGTAGTGAGTCCGCCGACAGGAGCATCCCCGGGGCCGGCGGCCAGAGTTTCAGTCGGCGCTGGCTCGGCATTGCTGCTGGTCCCAGCCGGGCTGACGGCGTTGCTAACGCTACCATCGGCTTCCCCTCCCGCAGCAGCAGCCCCGCCGCTGCTAACGTCCCCTCCGTCGCTGGTGGGTGTAGGTGCCTCGTTTGAGTTATCATGGGACTCCGTTTCTTCACCGTCCTTTGTATTTGCTTCTATTACTATTATCGGATATGAGCTTTTTGTTTCTGGCTGCTCGTTATCTTGCGCTGGAGGTACTGAGTCCGAATTAGCAGACGGTTCCATATCCTCTTCGCCTTTGTTATCCGCCATCTTCCTTCCTCTTTGAACCGCTGCACGTCCTGCGTAACTTCTCGAACCTGGGCTGCGACCGAATAGGAAAATAAATTACGTCCTGTGTCCTTTCGTAAACAATTTTCCTTGACCTCAATGAAAACGCCATACAGTCGAGGAAAGGTGTGGAGAATTCACAAAGACTTCTCAAAAGACAACCGCGGTGCTAACACAATCTCACTGCAATTACATTAGACTACGTAATGAAGCTATGGCGGATGTTATTGACATGCAGCAGGGACTTGTGGGATTTCCTTTCCTTTGATAAATGGCTGTCCAGTGTACCCTACGCTAAAGGAGATATCGGTTAGAAAGGAAGCACTGAAGCACTTATCCTTAGCATTTAGAGAATTTCACTTGCTTTGATCATGGCTGCCATGATCGGGTCATTGCGCTCAGTTGGGAACCTTCCTAAGCAAAGGAGACTATTCGAACGCAGCCCTGGAGTGCGTATGATTACGTGGTGACGTCGACAGAGACGTGACTTTATTATCCGCTTGTTTGCTTGTTTGCTTGTAGTTAACACACTCGAACATGTATACATGTGTAATATTCAAACGTGGCAGCTACACAGTGACTGAGCTGAGCTGCCAGAAATCAGAACAATCTAAATGTATCCATTAAAATTCACAAAACATACAATTTATTCATCCACAAATGTGTCACTGCATCATAAGTTATCGTGATATTAGTAGTAGTGGATTAATCTCTAATCATATATTATTTATTTATTTATTTATTTGCGACATTTTGTGTTGTTTCAGTAGCCTATAGTGTACTGAAGTGTAACAGTGTGTATGTTGTATAGTGTAGTGTTCTTATTTCGTGCTTTTTAGTAGTGATGGTGTGGCGTGGTGTACGAGCACTGAAGGATGCTGAAAAGAATGAGTCTTGTGATCCCTTTGACAACATTTTTCACAATTGTGATGAGATTCCAAAACGTAATATAGCATATTAATGGATGAAGTGCAATAAAACAAATGCTTTGCCCTTTTCCAATGGCAGTTGTGACAATAATTTATGTGCCTCAGGCAGGCCAGTTTCACACACTCTCCAGAAATGTATTATGCATAATGTGCTCTACTTCTTCATATGATTTGGAATGGTTCATTCAGCACTGCAGCAGCTCATAACGGGCAGGCCAGAGTAGAGTAGAAAACAAAGAAGGTGGCTCAAACATAGCAAATTTTGAATGTTAAATGAGGTACAGAGGAGCCTGGTATTTATCTTCATCCATTTCATTACACAACAAAAATAAGATATGCAGACAGTTATAAAACATCTTGACTGTTCTCTCTTTGTTACCCTGTAATTATTATACAGTAATATTAGTTGTGCGGGCTGGGTGGTAAAGTATTCACAATTCCCTCGTTTTTACCCTGTACTTACACAGTAATAGGTGTGCAAGCTGGATTATCAAGGGTCCACTGTTCTCTCCTTGTTACCCAGTAATTGCACAGTAGGAGTGTGCAGAGAAGAATATAAATGTTTTTATTCTGTGTCAAAACTCAACATTTAGTTGTTTCATTTCTATTTTGTTTTTCTTTTCTCTTTTTTTTCCTCCCATGAAGAGGAGGACAAGGAAAAACCTGCCGCTCCTTTCTTTTCTGCATCTGGCAACAAAAGAAAAAGACACACATAATTGTACTTTTCAGATGTCATTTCCCAAACATCACTTCAAAGTCCTTCAGCGTGGTTATGTGTATGACAAGTTTCTGCAACAGTTAGATAGCAAGCAAAACAACAGGGACACAGCTAACCGGTAAAGAGCAATAACATTCATTTTAAACTGACTCCACTAACACACATAAAACATGGCTTAACAGCAACACGATTTAACAAAAGTACAACATTCAATAATAACTAACAAAGCTCATAAACAAAATAACTGGCTTTTGCTAGTCACGTCTTCTCCAGATACAACATGCTAACTTTTATTGCTTATGTCTATGTCGTTATACATTGCAGAAATTATCCCAGCGGCTAGGCAACTTTTCCTTTACTCCTAGCTTAACAAATTACATGTATTATTTACTAGTCTTATTACTCACCAAGGGTTAGGTCACTGCATCTCCTGGCAGAACAGTACGTTTGGATTTCAGCCTGCATGCACGTTTTTCTGCCTAGAAATGCTGAAACAGAGAAGCTAAAGCTGCCGTAGCTAACAACAAGACAGCGGGCTACCCAGAGACTAGCGAAGGCTGCTGATTGGTTACTGTGCTTTACAACAAGTCACCTGATTGGTTCACGTCTGAACATTATTAACCCTTTATTTGCCACTAACACTATTTATTGGTGCTAATAGTGTTTTCAGTTCGGTAATTAATTCACCAGTGAGAACATTTCAGCTTTACATGCTTTTCCTTAATTGTGTAACCAGATTTCACACAGATAGCAATCCTGTGAGCACGTGTGTGCTTTAGTTTGCACATGCACACTTGTCTTGACTTGTTCTTATTCCAAATCATACTATGAATTAGAAGATAAAGGCATAATACATTCATGGAGTGTGAGTGTAGCCTGGCTGCCTCATTGTTTATTGTCAACCATTCAGCTCTGAGCTCTAAAATACTTAGCATACAATATCATTTATTTGTATTTATCTCTAAAATTCCCAATTGTTATTTCCATGTTCCCCATTGTCTGGTTTTCTTCCACTGCATCTACATGCAAGTACCAATAGGCCTGTAAGTATTTTAAATGTGCTAATTCATACGAAATTACACCATACATTACGGGAAGTTACACGTAAATTGTGGAAGTTACACGGTAATAGTGTTACAAAAATATGTAACCCACTACCAAACAAAGCAGCGGAGGTCTGTTTCTTTCAAGCTTAAATGTGATGGTATTAACAGCTGTATGCAAAGGTTAGGTAGTAACATATCTGTGTGTTCATCCCTGAAATGATGCCCCAACTGAAATAGAAAAACCTGTTGAAGGTGCTGATATACAATACTTGTAGTAACGTTTTAATGCCTTGAATGAATCAAACAAAAAACAAAAAACAATACACAGTAAAAAGTAGAGTACCTACAGTTCAGTTGGGGCATTTAAACTCGATATCATCAAGCAGCAGATACATTCCGCTCCACTAGATGTCACACAAAAAGAAACTCATGGTTACGGTTGATTTTATTTTGAAGGACGACACCGGAAGTTAGCTGGGCATTTAGTTAGCTGGACAGTTTGTTAGCTGTGAGAGAGAGAGAAAGACATACAGCTGATATACATATATAATATAGATTAAAATGGCCGGAACGGCTTCAGTAGCTGGTGAAGTGTTCGTTGATGCGTTGCCGTATTTTGACCAAGGTTACGATGCAGCAGGTGTCAGAGAAGCGGTGAGTAAAAAGCAGACACGAAATTAGCATGTTAGCTAACTGACCATGCTTAGCAGAGGGAGATAATGAACTGCGCACTAACATTTTAGTTACAACTACACAATTTAGCCCACAGTTAGCTATATCAGTACCCAGCGTGCTCATTTGTTAGTTTAAGTGATTAGCTAACGTTTTGTGACCGGTATGTTTTAAAGCTTGATTCAAGTCGGTGTGCGGAAGCCAATTCCTGCTAGGAAAATAAACAAATGGTCGAGAAGTTCATTTTTCAGGGTCCTTAAGAGCACGAATGGCTCAACTGTATTGTTTTGCACCTGAAAAGTCATTCTAAATCTCGGCGTCTGTCAATTTGCACTACATTACAACCAGTGTTGGGAAGGTTACTTTTGAAATGTAATAGGTTACAGATTACTAGTTACCCTGTTTAAAAAGTAATAAGAAATGTACCTGTTTTGATTACTTCATTTAAGTAATGTAACTTATTATATTTGCTTACTTTTTGTTTACTTTACTTTAACAAATGTTTTAAACTGGGCAATAAAGCTGAAAAGTCCTAACATTTACATTTAAACCAGGCAGTGTAAACCTCCCAGCAGTTCTCTACACAGATTACTGTCTCCCCCAGTGCAGCCTAACATATTCATGTTATTATTATTATGAAATAAAGTGATATTCTATATAAAATACGGTTTACACCCAATAACCAACCATGTTAATGTGTGTTTTATATTAAATATATTTTGGAGAAGTCAAATCACATCCAGACCAAACATCCAGTAATATCCTCAGATGTGTCCACTAGGTGGCGCTATGATTCTTTTTGATTTAGTGGAGAAGAAAACGACACGATAGGTTTCAGGGAGAATCTGCCTCGTCCTTCACTAACAGACCAAACTGGCAACAAGTGTCGTTGTGTGCCAGCAAAAAGCACAGCATGT
>JAVQJD010094727.1:0-18127 GCA_036023655.1 Nannoperca australis | reverse complement strand
CACACACACACACACACACACACACACACACACACACACACACACACACACACACACACGAGCTCTGGGGATTGTTTTCACTCCCTTGTTTGAGTGAATGCAAATGTTGTCACTATATTGGACACAAGTGTCTCATGTATACAGTGTGTGTGTGTGTGTGTGTGTGTGTGCGCGTGTGCATGTATGTTTGTGGGTGCATAATTGCATTCTGCACATGCGTTTTAAATCCTGGTATGATTGCGAGGTTGTTAAAGTGCACAGAGCTCCCAAATTAATTATTTAGTGTGTTTGTGGGTGAGCAAGTGTATAAAACACATAAATAAAAGTACAGGGGGAAAAAGGGTCCACATCTGCATGTTGCAGTACAATCATGAATACTGGGAGCTATGCTGGCATAGAAAAAAATATGGCAAGAGAAAGAGAGGGGATGGACATAAAGAGAGATGTATAGGATAGAAAGGAAAGAGAAAACAAGATGAAGCCAAGCGGATACAGAAGAAATGGAGAAAGAGGAAAATACTGTATAGATAGATAAATACATGGACAAACAGACAGATAAGGAATTTGCTACAGGCATATCCTGTCACCTCAGGCAGAAAGACTCGTGAGAGGAATGAGCTGTAAGGCGAGGTGAGCTGTAAATTGCAGTATTACAGTAGGACAGCCATAAACCAGACAAAATACTCTCATCCAGACAGTACATCCTCTTGTGCTGACAAAATAAAAAAAATTGTGTAATTACATAAAATCATGCATGAATGGATATTAAAGAATAATTAGTTTATTACAACCTAGGTCTAGTTTTGGCCATCATGTTTTATCAATTCTGACAATGTACTTGATCTGTCTGCATGCACTGCTATAGCAAGTATAATAGGTCAGTGGCGGAGTCTGCCATTTTCGCACTGTATTCAAATGACGTGCAAGGGATTCACAGGAAGCAACTCAGGATCATACGGGACAACATTTGTAAGACAGGCACATCATTTGTGCACATGATCATATGTCACATGATCATGTAGTACAGAAGAGCACAACAGCTGTTCCCGTGCATTTTGAAAAGGAAACCTATTTGCTAGTAGCCAAGAATAGCTACAGTGATATGTTGCACAAGTTGCTTGTCTTCTTCTGCTGTGTTTCTGACACAGTAGCTGCTCCAAGCGCATTGTCTGACCCCGGTAATCGATAAACATGAACTCTGGGACTTGTATTGTTAAGGTCTTACGAGTAACCGCAGGCGTCACCAAGTCAACCAGAACTGAAATCTTGAGCTGAACTGAAAGGAGTGTAGCCTGAAAATGCGAATGCTTGTCGGTCAGACTGCTTGTGTTTCTTGCCTTGCTTGTCGCCTTATTTTTAAATGTCAGAAAATGTGCATAATATGGTAACTAATGAAGGCCAAATCTATCAAAATAAGACTCAAATTGTAATATGCCAGAATTATCCTTAAATCAGCAAATCCATACACATAGTCTTATAATGGCAGATTCCTTTAAACAAAAGCATTTCTTAACAGCAGAGATGCTACAAGGTATATTTATTGAGGACAAGGAAACAAGCAAGTTTTCCCACAATACCTTGCATCAAATAGTGCCAGGCTCATTTAAAAATGATAATAAAGCTTTTTTCCCCCCTTTTTTTTAAGGTCAATAAATCAGAAAAGACTTTGATGTCTCACTTCCAGCGAGCGCCTAATATCTTGCCAGCAAAAGGTCAGATGTATTCTCCATCAAAGTGTTTATGTAATGCTAGACTGTGTAGATTGAGTTCAAATGCACGTAAACCTGTTCATCAGTGTGCAAGCCTGCACACGTGTGAGTTACTGTTGTGTGATAGTAAACTGGCAGGAGAGCCAGGGTTACGTAGTTATGTAATGTGTCTCTATCTTGCTTGCTCGCTCGCTCTCTCTCTCTCTCTCACACACACACACACACACACACACACACACACACACACAGGTTATAACCGGAAACGTTTCAACTATGTGTGTGAGAGTGCATATTTTAAATGTTTCAGGGGGCAAGAAAGGTCTCGGCTGAACTGAAATATCTTATTTTTCCGCCTTTCCATCCTCCATTACCCATCCCATAAGAATATAACGCCAGGCTTCACTATCTCCAACTGTCATACAGCCACACACTCTAAGTATTCTCTCCAAACTGGTTCTGTTCAGATTTTAAGTAAGAGTGGTTTCATGTGTCGGCCCTGGCAGGGAATCACCATTTCTAGCCCAGCTTACTCATGACCTGACCTCTTCCTTCACACCCTTACAGAGCCCCATCCTTCTTATAAAATGTGTCAGTATGGGGTCTTTCCTGCTTACGTGTCCTCAGGTAGCACACAGAGGCTCGGGGGTTGCCGCTCTGAAGCTGATCATTCTCTCTGACCTCCCCACAGAGGAAGAGAAGCAAACAGAGAATGTCCTAAAAGAGACGGATAATGTAGTACATCAATATTTGAGTTCTATTCAGCCTTCCTCTGTGCTCACAGCTTCGTCTCAAGCCCCCAGACTGGCACACCCATCCACTGGCCCCACCCACAGCCCTTCACATGCCAGCGGTCCCTGCAGTGTGTCCTCAGCACAAGCTGTGCCATCACGCTCAAGGATACGCTGTTGACAGCTACGGGTCACTGGAGTCCAGGCACAGGGTGGCACATACTCATGAATGATGCAGCACTCGCTGTCAGTCCTACAGCTCTCTCGCTAACACATGAGGACACATAATCAGGCTTGATCACGGGCAATGCATGCACACCACCATGGCGGTTCCGCAGCGTGTAGGGAAGGTGCAATTAAGGCAAATCCAGGTAGCCAACAAACAGGGTATGACGATAATGTGATTTTCTGCCAGGAAAAGCTTTTAAACAAGGTATGAACTGAAACATGCAACTGCACTATGAATTTCTTTCATACTGTGGATCACGAATCATTGCAACTCCAGTTTAGTGCTGATACAATCAGTCTATTAAGTGATTTAGGGGTAGACAGAAAATGAATAGAGAACAATTGTGCTTATTATTATTAAGTCATTTAAAGGGGTACCAATTTTGTATTGTATTAAGATAAAGTTGGGGCACACAAAAGGAAGAAAAAGAACAGTATAAATCAATGTAGCAGAGGCCGAGATACCTTCGATGGATCAAGATCCAAATTGCTGCATCCTACACAACCCATAATGCAACTTGAAAGCCTTATCCTTCCCTTGCCTGGTAAATTGTCCGTATCTACCAATATGTCATATCTACTTCTGTAGCCCCAGTTTGTCAAGATTTTAAAGATTTTAAACAAAAATACCAAACAGCCTCTCAAATAATAGGATTTGCTTCTTTTTCATTGTAAACTAAATTCTGTTTGGTTTTGAACTGGTCAGACAAAACACGCAAACTGAAGACGTCAACTTGGGTCTGGAAAATGGTGATTGGCATTATTTTACAGGCCAAATAATTATTCGATGGATCTAAAAAATAGGGATTAATTGCCAATAAAAATAGTCTGTCCTTCTAACAGTTTGCACATTATTTTTTAAAGATTTACACAAATGGTGTGGCAGGTTTCTCAAACACACATATTATCTCATGTTTCAGGACACCGGTTGCTCATCAGCAGCGTCACTGTGTCACTTCAGCCTCCGCATTCTGTCACTCAGCAGTTGCTAATGGCCTGTATACAGCAGCAGCCTGTCTCTGCAGCACTCTATACAGCCTTGATAAAAGTGCAGCGCCTTATACTGTATGGGGGGGCTTAAAGGGAGCGAGAAAGGGAGAGGAGTGAGGTTTTGTCGTCTTAAGCACCAGTACAATAACCCCCTCCCAGACACAGAGGTTTAGGCTTACCCGCCTAGCATTCAACCCCCCTGGGAAGTGCATCAGGGGAGGGTGAAACGTGAGAGCCAGGGATGAAGGGAGAGAAGCGATAAAGGAGCAGGCTGACAACACCTCCCTCTGATACCGAGGATAAAGAGGCGAGATGAGAACGCTAATTGGTAAGCCAGTGAATGTTTGATGTGTCGCAAAAAGGTTAGAGCTGAATGTGATGGGGTGTGCGTGCATGGGCTTGCACGTGCCTGAGTTTGTGTGTGTGTGTGTGTGCATGTCTGTGTTTATGTGTATGTCAGTGATTAATTAGCTTGCAGGGACTCCGACCTGTTTGTCGCCCTGGGTTTCCCTGTTCATTTGTACCGCTGCATTAATAATGCCTGTCCGATAGAAACGAAGCAGAGATGTTTTACATTCAGAACTCACGACTTTCAATCCACCACTCTCTCTCCTCGTCATTCTCATGGTCCTTTAACCAGCATCATAAATTCTTTTAGTAAATCTGACAGCAACAGCGTCGAAAACCAGGAACAAGCTGATTATATGCTGGGGGCAATGAACTTCTCCTTTACATTAACCAAACATCCACAGTTGATCATAATATGTCAAAAGGAAAGTAGACAGAGTCCCAAAATTTGAATGACATAAAAGCTTATTGTAATCTTACCAGAATCAACAATCTTGTTAAAGTTGTATCTGAAAGTAAAGATTTGTAACAGATTTACCACTTGTATTTATTTATTTTAGCAAGGCCAACAATACTGACTTTGCTTGATTTCAGTATGTCACTCATTTAATAAAAAAAAAAAAAGACTTGAATCTTATATTTAACAGTCGGCATGCACAATGGAGGCAGTGATGGAGAATTTGCTCCACTATACCAGCCTGATGTCTATGGAAAGGAGAAAATTTTAAAGCCAAAACAGAGTGAAACTGCAAAAGATAATCAGATAGACTGTTTGGGTTGCAGCGCTGGGTGAAACATGACATTTGCCCACTTTTAGCATACCACAAATGGCAAACTTCCTAATTCATGAACTGTGTTAAATGTGCAGCTCTGTGCTCCTATTTTGCCGCAGTGAAAAAGAGAATTGAAGCATCAATTCTGAAGGGATTCATATTGTGTCGGAATGTTTTTTAAAGAAAGTATCATTTTTGAGATAATAAGCAAAAATTCCAATTACAGGAGCATCAGAAACCACAGATCCCCCCCGTCTCCTCATTCTCATGTTGTGTTGAGGATTGTGTGTATGTAAATGTCAGACAGTCAGTCATGATTCTAATTCAAAGAGGGTGGACATAATATGTGAGCAAAAGCAGCAGGAACACATGTCTAAAGGGCAAAGGTGTTTAGTTAAAAAAAAATGATAATCTGCTTTCATTACAGTACAGCTTTAACTAACGATTAGTCTGACAACTATCTTCATGATTAACCGATTCATCGTTTAGTCTATAAAATGTTAAAAATGCTCATCACAATTTCCCGGAGCCCAAAATGATGTCTTCAAACTGCTCCTTTTGTCCAACCAACAGTCCAAAACCCAAAGACTCTTCATTTACTGTCATAAATGACAAACAAAAGTGAAATGACAGAAACGATTAATCGATTATCAAAATAGTTGCTGATTAATTTTCTTCCGATCGACTCATTGATTAACTGACTAATCGTTGCAGCTCTATATTACACATTCATATCCAACAATATATACTGAAGCTACCTGCATAAAGGATTATTTATAAAGGACATATAACAGACTTGCGTTATCCCCAGTGAACAGATGTTACTTTATATAGTGTGTTTGGGTGCACTGAGCATGTGCTACCAATCAACAAGTGGACAGATTCTTGAGTAGAGAAAAGCAGATTTAAGTAGGCGGCAGCAACATTTTCATGGATGCACGAGAATAGCAGTGGAGTGAGCAAGAGACAGCGTGAATACCAGATCAGTGTACTGTACTGTAATATCATGAGGAGTGTGCGTGTGTGATTGGTGGGATGAATATTCTCCTGGGCGGACCGGAAACTGCAGCCTGCTTGAGGCTCCTGTCTGAACTTGTTTTGCTCAAAAACAAGAATATGAAAGTGAAGCATTTGTGCCATTTGATATCTCAGATACACCAAAGCTGACGCACTTGTTAAACCATTAACTGCTAGAGAAATATGCAGTGAATCTAAATCAGTGAGCTTAATTGAAAGGGACTGTAAATAACACAAAACAACGCATGCCATTGGTTGCAGTTTGCCAACAAATTTGGCCGAGCTCAGTCCAGTGTCTCATCCTTCATAATGCATTACGCATGATGCCAGGAAACTTTCTTTACATGAGTAGTGAGTGTACGGCGACAATGACATAATTTTGTATAGCTGATTGAAATGATTAGCCGCTAATCCACAATGAAAAGCAGTCAAATCACTTTCAGTTTCCAAGTTTTCCCTGAGGGTAGACCACTGACACGCCGATAAGCACGTTGTTGTTATTGTTTGCACTTAACCTCTAATGCCATTTATTATCAGAAGCTGTGAAGGACTCTCGTAGCTTAGCTATATCTGGCAGCAAGCCAGTGGGATGTTGGAGGCATCCAAGCTGGTCTGGGAGACCTTATATTAAAGGCTGCCATGTTGTGGCATTCCTTTGATAGTGAAAAAGAAGAAGTAATAAGGAGATACATACAGGGGAATAGCACAGGCAATAATAAAGGTAAACAGTGATTGTTATTTCTAGTCCAGAAATTATATTTCTAGCTATTCTCCTATTCCATCATGTATTAAAATGCATGTGATGGGCAGGAGTTGCCTTGGGGTAATTGAAAAATAAATTGTCCATGAAGACAGCAGCTACAGAGTCAGTTGTTCTTTAATCCCAGGTCACAAAGTAATCAGACCCCAGATCTGTGGTTGAAGCTACAATCGGTCCAGTTTAGAGTAGAAAGAAAGGAGGGAGAGACAGAGAGGAAGCCTTTCACACACAAAGAGTGAAAGGCAGTGGGAGAGAGAGAAGAGAGAGAAAGGGAGAGAGAGCAAGAATTAAAGGGCTGCGCTCTCCTGATGATGCACAGGGACAGGCCAAGTGAATGAATGAGATTGTGATGTTGTTGAACATTCCCCTGCCCCCACGTGCTCACTTTTCTCTTTCTTCTCCTTCTCCCCACTCCCTCCTTTCCCTTTCTTTGTTTTGTTTAAAATTTAACAAGGTCTGGAACAGTGGAGGGCTGAAGCGGGCATCCGGGGTGTTTTGGCTCAGCTTCGTGTCACATGCAGGGGCCATGTGAACACAGTGGCACTGAGGAGGGGGGGGGTGTGTGCAGGGATGGGAGGGCAGTGAGGGGGGGATAGTGGAAAAAAAAAAAGAACTAAAGAGGGGAAGTCTTTAACCAGAGGGACTGGGAAGAAGCGAGAGCTAGAAAAGAAGTGCATGGTAGCTGAAACTATATTTATGAGAAGGACACCACAAACAAAACAGGAACTAAATGCCGACTAAGACTGGCCAGCAATATGCATTTTCACAAGAAAATAGAATAAAGTGGTGCAGCACATGACAGCTCCACTTTTCTTTTTCTTCCAGGGCCTGGGTGATTATCAAACTGCAGCACAGCTAACAGCAAGAGAGAAGCAAATTGCCATGTTAATGATTGAGACTGGCTGCACGTGCAGTCTCTCTGGACTGAAAACTGGACTTTCAGTTTCTCAAATATCAGCCCTTCCTGACCTGCCAGTATATTAGGCACAGCTGAATAACTTGCAATTCGATATGTTAAACTATCCTCTGTTTATGAAGCTTACGATTTTTTATTTTGGGACGCTTGTTTTGGAGAACGTTAGAAATACCTCTCTATACAATACATTCCAATACAAGTGGTGGAGTGTACAGTTACTCTGGTGCTGCACTTGTGTACAACCTAATTATTCTACTCCCCTACATATCACAGAGAATAAGGTAGTTCAAATTAGCTGTAATTGGACCAGTAAAAATAAAAGCTGCTTACAAATTAACACATCTGCAGTAGTAATCCATCTGAAATAAAATAATGATTTAATAAATGATTAACACTGCCAATACAGCACCATCACTAACTACAGGCTCAGAATGTGTTAACCAGAGTTACACAAAGACAAGACTTATTGCAGGTCTACTGCAAATGCATTAGACTGCACAGGTGTTAGCTATTAAACTGGTTCTGAGTAAGATCATGCTTAAAAAGATAATGTACGATGAAAATGTAGAATTACAGCATCTAATACCAATGTGCGGTGACTATACCTCCAGGATCGAAGTGTGGTACCTGTGCAATAATCACGGTGATGTGCAGTATATAACTGTTGTTCCTGTACATCAACGTCACTGTGTCCCTCCATTCGCTTTCACACCCTCTCTCTTAAAACTCGCCAGTGAGGAAATATTGCTCTTGTGCTTCGGCATTTTTGGAGAGAGATGAACTTTAAACTAGGTCATTTCATATCAACAACTCTGCGCCTTTCTATTAGAGCAGAGTCCACAGAAACGAGCTCCGCTCCACCCAAACACACCTTATCTAGCTGTGTCCAGATGACACAAACAAAGATTCGGAGACAGTTTGGTAACGCTCTGAATTCCATTCACGCGATAGTGTTGGCCGAACACTCCATCGACTTCGGTGACTCCGTAAAAACAAAATCTCCAATAAAACCAATGCCCTAAAAACTAACCGATCCTATCTTTTAGTAATTACTAAACGTGCATTAAAGAAAATGAAATACTAAGAAATTGGAATTTTAAACACAATGCTAAATTATCTCTCCAGAGACTCTGGCTTTGTAAAACAAATCAGTGTAAGCACCACTGGAGCGGTGGTATTTAAAAACCTCCCATCCAGGAATTGACACAGTTCTGTCCTGTACACTAGCAGGCAAGCAGGCCGTGTGTTCCCTAATCGGAATTTTTGGGCCTCTTTAATGCTGAGAGTTGCAGATGTTGCCTGGTATTAGGCTGTGCTGCTGCTGATCAAAGCTGCGGAGAGTGAGCTCCTGCTGGTCTGCCTCTAATCCCCCCCTCATGCATGCGGTCAGGGAGAGGACTGGGACAGTCGGCCTACTCAATGACCCCGCTGAAGGGAGAACCTTTTCACTGCCGTTGCTCGTGAACACCAACCCTCCGAGATTCTGCAAGGGCAGTTTGACAGACAGTCTAGGGGCCGAGCTGTTCCCATAAGGGAGGAAAAAACTGCTGCCCTTCCCTGCCCCCTTCCCCAATTTCCTATCTCAGAGTGTGCCAGCAGGCAGACAGGACTGACATATCAGCATGACATTGTTCAGCCTAGATTTAGCTGCTTATCGCAAAGCAATGAGAATTTCAGTTGCTACCCTCTCTGTTTCCTTTGTTCCTATTTCCACAGGAGGCACGGACTAAACCCAACTGTACACTCACACCGCGAGGATAGTGATAAGGAGAGCTTTTAAGTGCACTGGACCTGTAGAAATGCGTACCTGAGATGTTAATTTTAGCCTTTTATTAATATTTTAAGAGAATAATGAGGGTGACCAGTAATTCTCGGAGTGCAAAGCAATAAGCTAGGGAGAGATAAAGAGATATGGGACGATAAATGGAAACTGTCAGATGGTGTGAGGGAGGAGGAGATGCGAGGAAAGATAGCGAGAGGAGAGGGAGGGGGATCGATCATGAGAGAAATTGAGAGAGGGAGGAAGATTCGGTGCGAGAAGAGAGGAGAGGAGAGGAGAGGAGAGGAGAGGAGAGTAGGGTGGGAGGATGTCAGCCAAGAAGGCAATCTATATTAGACAGAAAACAGTTCCCCAGGCTTTAACTGCTACAAGCTGACACCACCAACTTCTCTGTGTCTGCCTCAGTAGACACACACGTGTGAATCCTCGGAGACACACACATCCAGCTCCACACTGAGGCTGTATTGCCACATTTCATTTAAGACCCTTTCTACACGTGTGGCTCGCACGTGAAGAGACATGAAATACATAAATCTATTCTTTGATTGCTCGCTTTTATCTTGGCCACGCACATACACAAGTGGACGCAAAAAAGAACTCAGCGCACACCAACACATGCGTATTGGATTTGAGCTCTGGAACGTGTGAAATCTGATTACACAATTACGTAATGACTCAGCAATAGGCCATTTAGAAATACCATTAGCTGTCAGGCCAGGACATGGATGAGAGAAAGGATGAGGCAGCCTAGTGCCACACATCTGCAAAGTCCTCCCAGGAGTGTTTGCATACATGGAGATGCTGTAGCATCGGTAAACTAAGCCATGTTTTATAGATTTTAGTGACGCCGACACTTCATTGTGGCAATTCATAAATCCCCGGTGACTGGTGAAGCATCATTTGAATAGCAAAATCCATTCAAACTAAACCACCCCGCGGAATTCTCATATTATCAGCATAACCAGTGAACGATCATAATTTTTTTTTTTTTAAACAATGACAAAATCTGCGCAGACTGTTCTCCTTCTGCCTTTGAAAATTTTTTCATAGAGATGCAAGTGTGAGCGTGGGAGCAATCTGGCGCGCTGACTGTACGAAGAGAGCGACGTGGCGCAGACAAGACAGAGTGAGCGCTTCTCTGCTTAATAGCTGCCACAGCCTGCTGGAGAAAGGTGGGGGCTTCATTAAGCCTTTAAACCCTGCAGAGTCCTTTAAGTCATCACGTCAGCAGCCGCTGCCTCCTCGGAGAGGGCCTGAGGTTAGAGTGGAAAGATACAGTCCAGAATTGAGATTCCTCCAAGCTTTTAGAGTTATTGAACTATCACTGTCTTCTTAAAATGTTAACTTCTCGTGTCTACATGGAATATAGACATCGTATCAGTTGGGAGTCAGGCTGCTCTCATTACTCATGCCTCTGTTGAGATTGGCTCTAAGCTGAGTGTGGTTATTTTATTGCTTCTAATATTGATTAGAGCTTTCATTTGAGTGAGGCAGTAACAAATCTACCAAAGACATATGTTGTGGTTTTATATTCCCCTGATTTAATTTGCCAATACTGAAATTTAGTTTATTTAATTTTTAAATCCACTGATAATCCTGGGGTGATCTATTACTATTACTACTTCAAAGAATGTCTGCTAAATGTGACAAAAAGTTAAGTTGGAGAAGCAGGCAGGCAGCTCTTGTGAGTAAATGAGAGAGAAGAAGCAAAAACAGTACAGCAAACCAATACAGCTAGTTTTCTTCCAAGTCACAATATGAACGTACTGTTTTGGTTCTTAAAAAGATGATGATGAGTTAAACCAGGAGATGACAAAGATGCACTGTTAGCCTTAAGCGTTGTAGCTAGGCCCCAAAGCAATAAAATCATATGTTATATAATTTGAATTTGAAAAACACCTGAATAAAAGCGAGGCAATGAGCATGAAATCAAAATTTGTTTTGAGAATTATTGCAGAGAAAACGACTTCTATTAAAAGCATGCAATAAAAAAGGTGCACTTGACAATGTTATTCTGAGCAACTGAGGAATAATTCCCACTGCTAATCACGATCACGTGTGTGAGATTGTAACTTTGACCACGTTTACCATAAATGTGCAAAGCTATAAAAAACTTGTAATCAGGTACACTTTGACACTTGTTTTGTAAAAGCAGAGCCGTTATCTTCAACGCTCAATTAGATATCTCTGCTTTTATTAGTTCAGCATGAACAGTTCTTCCTGCCAAGTTCACCTTGCTGGCAGATCCTGAAAACAACACGGACATTACCTGAAAATTGGGTGCAGCATGTTGAAGCTGTTATCAAACCTGAGTTTGCTTCACAGAAGCTTGAGCTATAAACCTGCGTGGAGCTGAAAGGAATTAATACCTTGATAGTTTCTAGGCCAGTATATGCCAGCGATCATTAATTTCGCTCATAAAAGCAGGCCAAATCTTAACACCACTTTGGATTTACAAGAGACTGCTTTTAAAAAGCAAACATTTCAACTTTAATAGGGTAAGTAGAAGGCTCACAAAACACAGTGGGTATACTTGCTATAAGAGCTTGGATGAGAGGGGAGCTGAGTAGCCTAATGAATCTAAATCATTTAAGGTGCTGCTTTGGTTTGGTTAAGAACGCTGGGTCCTCCATCTCTAGGGACACCCTGTGCCAGTGTGTGTTAGGGTTCAGTATGCCATTTCCTTTTCTCGCAAGTCTACACACACATACACACACACACACAATACTACCTCTGGGTATGGGAACAGAGCCATCCGAGCAGGGGGAAGCTTCATTACTTGCTGGGCTAAGCTGATGATCTCCTGTCCTCAGCAGAAGCCCCATTACTGAGCGACACTGACCTGAACCCTATACTTTTACCTGAATGGGCTATTAAATCATGGCTTTGACCCAAGTGTAAAACAAATCTGTTAAAACCAACTCTCTGTGCTTTTATTTAGCGCTCTGGCATTTTGGGCCTCTCTGCAGCCACATAATGTGCATGTATTGATTATATGAGTCTGTGTATGTTTTTTCTCTTTTCCCTTGTACTCAAACTCTAATAAAGCTGGCTCGGCATTACAAGAGGCTCCTGTGTGGGCAGCTCTGAAAGGATCACTCGTCAGCCTGCCAGAGAGGACAGCGGCCCTTTGATCTAGGCAGCCTTCTGTACATGTGTGTGTGTGTGTGTGTTTGTGTGTCTAGCAGGGCAAAGTGAGTTCTCTCATCTGGCCACTGCAGTCTGTGCAGGCAAAGCATGACCTGTACCCTTCAAAAGTCATACTGGCCTCTGCGTTGTCCAGAGAACCTGGCAAGATGCACCATGGCAACTCCTCGACTTAACAGCCTCTTTCCATTTCTCTCCTGCTTCGCTAATCATGCTGAGTGCTGAGCGAAGATACAGCACAATTTACTGGCAGCTCATATATTTAATATCTAGGTTATGTGTACCAATACGAATTGCGCAGTGCTCTTATTGAGCTACTGAACTATAAAACGGAGTTTAGATACTGGACTTCCTGTATCAAAAGGCCGCTCTGCATGCACAGGCATGCAGACAAAAAGGCCCTTAGTGGGACTGGTCTACAGTTGTAGCAGCTGTGCCTGAGAGTCAGCCAGCAAGTCAGCTGAGACTGGCCCGATCTCCACTATCTGGGCAGGGCAACCATTCAAAGTCAGCTCAACATGTGTCAGCGCAGTTTTCCCCCTCGTACACCCCGACCCCATCGCTGCACTTCCTCCTCAGCAGACGTGCCTGACATTCTAGACGAGCCAGAGTAAATTCCTCGCATGCTTCCGTCATGTAAGGGAACAGGGGAAGAGCAGGTCAGACATGTAAAAAGAGCATCAGCGCAACTTTTCTTTTTTTTTTTTTTTTTTTACAGTGAATGCATCTGTCTGTGTGTATAAGTGCACTTCAGTGTCCATCTCTGTGTGGCAGAATGAGAATTAGGCCTTTTGTGCAGACGGCAGCCTGGGTGTTGAGAGGAGTTATTGGAGGCGGGGAGGGCTGGAGAGAGAGAGAGAGAGAGAGAGAGAGAGCTCAGGTGACCACAGATAAGCTGTCTCACATGGGATGTGGAGGCGTGGCCCTCGGAGGGGCATCTGGGCAGCTTTTGCCCGCCTTTAGCAGCCGCTGCTACTGCAGTTTGAGCTGACTGTGCAGGCGTGTGCTGGATTCATCAGGGGGGGTTTATTTCCCCTAAATGCACATGCATCCACATGAGCCCCAGTCTGCGTGCTCACACTGCCTGCCATATGATGCTACCTAAATGAAATCATTTAGCATGCTAGCACTCAGGGGCGCAATAGGTCGTGAAGCGCATGCGACTGTGAACGTGAGCACATGTGGCCATTTTCAGCTTCGTATCGAGCGACCTCTCGTTCAACAGCCTCTCGGGACAGGAAGCTAGAGGGTATTAGTGCCTCTCTTGTCCATACTTCAGACCCAACAAACACTTTCTCCTCCACTGTCCTAAACAGACACTCAGTTTCAACCCTCCGCCCCCCTCTTTCGTTTCCCTCAGCAGTGACAGCATTAGCAACAGTGGTGGAGGCAGTGGCGTGGTGAAGAAAAGGGCTTCCTGAGCTTTGGGGGAGCACGTTAACCCAGCTTGGCAGGCAGTTAGTTAGTGTGACAGTAGCTGCACTGGATGCCAGTAGGACAGGCCCTGTGCAGCATCTCAATGACCAGAATTCAGTGGGTCCCACCCCTACTCTCCATCCAACCACAAAGGCATTCAGCCTTTTCATTAGGATGATAATGGGGCAAAAGCCGGAAAGGGCCCCCATGTCTGAGCACCATAAGTTGTGGGGATGGCTTTGTGGCGGTGTCATGCATGTCCATGGGAGCACAGTGTGCTGCTACAGTCCAGAAAAGACAAAAAAAAAGGATGGTAGAAACAAACAAACAAACAAAAAACCCAGACCTGAACACTAAGGCAAGGCCGATGTGGCAAAACAGCAGCCTCTGGACCATGACCTCACTCTGACCCCTTCGTACCACCGCACAGTTAAACCTGAACACGGCACACCGTCACTGGGAAGCACGCTAAGGCTAGATTGTTAATAATACTTTCTGAATTGCTGCCGCAGTTATCGACAAAGGTCAGCGCTCACCTTGCCTGACAACATTCCCCAAACGTGTGACAATAATATCAGTAGCATGCCAGTTCTTTTCAGTCCTACAAGAATTGAAAGTGTGCTGCTAACTGTGTGCTCCCAGAGCCTGGCCAGTGTTTACATCCAGAAACAAGCACAACCCCTCCTGTGAAAATTCTACTGTCTCAGCAAAAAAAGGAAATAAATTGTTGCGTTGCTCTGTTAATAATGCCATAATGTACAGCTGCATGAAAGCACAGGCCTCATTTTGTATTACAGGTTGACAACCTGTTACTACAGCACTAAGGAGCTGCAGTCCAAACTATGTAGTGGGCAAAACAGAAGGCCTCAACAAGTCCCAGACCGAGCAGAGACCTGATCGTGAGAGAGTGTGAACACATCCGAATGCATCATTTAACATACCTGCATAGAAACGTAACAAGGAGCCCATTTCTGTGTTAAGCCCTTCCTCTTGAACTCTCCACGGGTCCTTAAATCCAAGCTTAAAGAGAAAGTCGTTCTGGATCTGCAGAGGCCTCTCATCTGGGCTAAGCCTCCTGACTGCCTCGCCGTGCAGCTGAACATACAGCGTGGGGCTGGAGCCACAGGAATCTCCATTGTGATCTGCCGTCGGCTCTGATTTGACAGCACACTGGCCACAGTCCGGATCTTGGACGTCAGGTGTGTTACCTGTGGAACAATCTCTCGACAATGAGCCGGCGCTACTGCTGGGCGGCAGGCTGCCCAGACCGTGCGGGTTGAGTCTGGTATCTGGCCCCATACTGTTTGTCATGTTGTTTCGATGCCCATTGTTGCGCTGCTTGTAGTTGGCGTGACGCTGGGAGATGGGGCCCATGCTCGACGCGGGACAGTCGAGCTCCAGCTCGTCCGAGGAGCTGCCGTACGTGTCGTGGCCCTCCGTGGCACTATCAAACGAGGGGCTGAGAATGGACGCCTCTGTGCCCAGGACCATGTCATCACTGAGGGAGTCCCTGTGCTCGCTGAGCCGGGCCCCGGAGCTCAGGTCATCAAACGCGCTGCTCTCCACGTCGGAGCCAGAATTTAATCCGTAGCTGTCCGCGCCGTTCCTGTGCTCCGAGTCGTCGTCGTTGGGGGTATCCACGTTAGAGTTCGAGTTCAGATCTGACAGCGAACACGCTATGTTGTCTCGCGACTCGGATTCCGGAGTGAAAAGTTTCCCATTAACGTCCTGTTGCTTTTGCCTCTCATCTGCGTTCTCCATGAGCAGCAGCCTCAACCTGTCACCCGGGTGTCCCCTCAGCTCTGTGGAGTCCAGGGGTGTCAGGTGGCGGCACGTTGCACTCGAGTCCTCGTTCACCTTGCACGGGTTCTCGTTATATTCATACTTCACGTTGCAGTTGCCATTTTGGTCAGTCTTGTGGTTATCTTTACAAAAAATGCGCATGACGGAGCTCGACTTACTGCAGAGTTTGCTCAGACGGAGCGCCACCTCGCCGGCTGTGGTGTCCATAGTGCAAAGGACCGGTCTGGGATACGAGGGCGTCAGTCTGTCGTGGACGTGTATGGAGCCCCGGTGGAGATCTGCTCGCATCCACTCGCGATCCGCGGGCTGCAGCTGCATGTTTTGCCGGTGCTTCAGCAGGGTCTTCCTGTCCAGACTCCGGGTGTGCAGAGACGCAGAGGACAGGGCCGAGTTCATCTTGGCGCCGCAGGCGGCGGTGACAGCCGAGGCGGCGGCGGCTGTGGCGGAGAGGTTCCTCTTCAAGCGCCTCCGTCTCAACAGGAGAGAGCTGGAGTTGCTGGATGAGCCCCGGCCATTAGACGCCACAGTTCGGTTTGACGCACCGGATCCGACGGCGGAGGCGCAATGAGAGAGGTCATTCCCGTTCTTCGCCTCTACGCGGGAAGGTGCCAAATGTCCACCGCCATCATCCGCCGGAGTCCCCGGGGCGACGGACAGTCCGCTGAGTTTCTTCATTAACTTGGTCGCGCCTCCATCCGACGCGCCATCCTCGGCGACAGCCTGCACACTTTCCATCTCTGCCAATGAAGAGTACCCCCCCCCCAGCACCGCCACCACCCCACCCCAACCCAACTCTAAATAAATAACGGTGCGCACTCACCTACAACCTCTACATTTAAAAGCCCGACTACGTTCCCACCGCGCGGCAAATGTCCGCCAACTGGGCGGCGTTGCTGACTTATTCCACCAGTAGTCATTCACTTCTTGCCTTCCTTTCCCCCGACGGAGTCTCCTCCGCTGCTCCAAAAAAAAACATTTTACCGAGCCAGTCCGCTGGAAGAGGCTGGGCGCGCGGCGACAGAGCAGGGCGGCGACGTGACTGTGCGTCCCATTTAGACCGAGATACAGTGCGGGAATATGAAATGAACGTCGGCCGACCTCCTACGCAAATACCGACTGCTATATATTCATGAGGAGGACACAAGATGGGGTCGCTGACAACAACGCGGTGGATTGTGGGAAGCGGATTGCGCCGGCGTGCGCGCTGCGTTCGCCGCCGCCGGGAAGAAATGATGCCGCGACTACGTTTCCCAGGATGCTTTTCTTCCGTTTCAGGCGAGTGAGGCGGCGAGCGGACGAGAGGCGTAAACATAGCTCGTATAAAATGTTTGGTGCGCGGCCACAGAAGGATATCCTCTTATCAGCTGTAGCGTAGCGTTATCTCCGCTGGCTACGTGTTTGCGTAGGGAAAAAGAACCCCCCCCCCCGTATCACCCAACGCGGTTAAGTTACTGCGCACACACACCTAACACGTATCAGTTGTCAACTGTTGAGCATGAGATACATCTTTCAAGTGTCCTTTATTAGAGTTCCGTTCGTAAAAAAAAAAAAAAAAGATGCAATGTGGTAGTTTCCCTTTAAAAACATCTTCTGCATGCCAAAATCACGCTTCTCCGTAGGTCTATTTAATTTAGACTAGTAGTGACTAGGCAAATAACTTCAGCACCATCTCATCAGGACGCCATTTCACAAGGCCATAGCCTACAGCCCGGCACAGTCTACATGTTCTCATTCTATTGTATTTCTCGCCATCTAGTGGAGCAAACCGCAAGACTTGACCTAAACGTTTTCGTGTTGTGGACGCTGCGACCACGAAGAAGAGGAGGAAGCCCGGTGGTTTCACAGACACAGGTCACATTGTTTCAAAATGTGCCAAAGGTTTTACTTACGCGCAAATCTAGTGTTATTGTCAAATTGTATATAGGGTTTCTTACAATTATTTTTAAGTAAAATACCAGAACATTTGCACACTGACTTTTGTGGCTGCTAATTTAGTGCAAAGTGGTGCAATTTACAGATACCTTACATTAAAAGTTTCAGTATTTGGAACTTAAGTCCAGTGGTGGAAGAAGTATTGAGATATAGAGAAATGCTTTCAAAATCTTACTGAAGTAAAACTATGTAAGTACTATCAGCAAAATGCACTCATAGTGCATTTATGTATATGTTGCAATTTAACTCTGTAATTGTTTAATATCTCTAAAACAGCCCTGTTTTCAGCTTTATGATGATGCATTTTCCAGCTAATCCCAGATAGGGTTATAAATAAGTGTTTCTTAAGAAGTAGGAGAAATGTCTCAACATATAATAGAACACTTTGTCTTTCAGTTTTTCAGAAAAAAATAAATATTAAAAATCCCCAAATTAGGAGATACATGGTTTGTACTGGACATGAAGGGTATGAAAAATTGTAATCTGAAAACTAACTACAGTCATCAGACAGATATAGTGGAGTCATTTGTCTCCGAGATAGAGTTGAAGTATTGTTGCATAAGTGGAAATACTCAAGCAT
>JAVQJD010094718.1:0-16306 GCA_036023655.1 Nannoperca australis | reverse complement strand
CACACACACACACAAACACACACACACACACACACACACACACACACACACACACACACACACACACACACACACACACACACACACACACTACCTCCTGTAACTCCAGTTCAATGATCTGTTCCTTGTAAGAGTAGGCTTTGTTCTCTCTCTTCATGTTGACTTTCTTGGTGCTTTCTTTCTGGGCGCTGCAGCAAGCGTAGAGGCGGAAGAAAGAAGTAAATAAATGACAGACTATGACGGCAGAAAGTTCTGCAGACTAAGATCAGAAGTAGGAGAGGCTGGGTTACCTCTGGATGATGCTGTTGTCATACAGCTCTCCCTCGGGTGTCATCATGATGGCGTACTCCTCCCTGGTGACATGGAGCAGAGCGGGTCGTGAAAGCCCCTCGGTGACGTGACTGATGACCCGCGGTAACAGCTTGTTGGGGGAGAGGCTGGAGAGGGCACCGACTGCATTCTTCACTGCCTGAAAACAAAAACATGAGTGCTTAACATTCTGGCAGCATAAAAAATATATCAGTAAGACATTCTAAACATACTGTTTATTTATCCTTCAATTAATGGTATTGGTGTTATCATCACAGGAATCAGTTAAAGAGGTACTTAACACATAAATGTGTTTTTTAAAATGATGACTGTACTGTGATGTACTGTGATGAAATCAGCCCTGAATCTTGCAAGCCAATCCTGACATTCGTCTGGTTGGGACCTGTCGACGTCATGAAATTAATATTAAAAAAAGACTAATCATTGTCAGTCAGTCTCCCGTTTCCCCAGACCCATGCCTCCTATAGTTGTTGTTCCCTCACTCATTTTTGCTGGAAGAGAGTTGTAGATGCAGAAGTAAAGGGTGTGTGATTTTCAGACCTGGTTGTCAGCGTTGACCTCTAGCAGATGCGGCAGAATCGCTTCCAAATTCTTTTCAATAAATTCTTCTGCTTTTATGTTCATGGAGGAGAGCAGAATAGGCCAGATGCCGCAGCGAGCTCCAACTGAAAGAGATCCATGTGAAGGGGACGAGATGTCAAATATGGGACAGAGCACCAACACACTATCCCAACAAACCCACGTGTTAGAACCCTACAGATCCAGCATACAGTTCAATCTAACTGTGGTTAGCAAATGGGAGGCAGGTTCATTCTGAGAGCAGCTCATTCTCATACCTATGGATGGATGATGAGCAACTATGAGGATCTCCATGGCCAGATTCTCTGCTTCAAAGGGGTTGCCCCATTGGCTGGCAGAAGAACAAACAACACACAGCGCTTCCAGCAGGAAACGAGGGGGAATGTAGCTGCGACCCAGCTCAGTCAGCTCTCCAGAGTCTGACACCAGGAAGTCAGGGGGCAAAACCTGGACGTTTACGGCATACACAGACAGTAACAATCAGGCAGAGAAAAACGAACTGGTCAAACTGTAGCGGTTGACTGATTCAATGATCCACTACCAGTTTCTAGAGATGTAGCTCTATGTTTGTGAGGTTTACTTTGTGTTTGTTGATGACCACACGGAGTTCTCCCAGAAGGCCATGGGCAAGACTGGATCCACCCAGAGAGGAGAGCAGCTTCCTGATTGTCTGTTGAGCGCGTTTCCTCACACGCCAGGTCCGAGACAGCAGAACCGCAACAGTGGCGTGATGATACATCCTACACAACAGTCACACGCACGAACATTAATGCGTTTAAACCACTACGAGGTTAAAGCAAAAGAGACAACCCTGGCATACATTTATATTCTGTATTTTCCCTGCCCTACAAATTCATTAGATCTCTATTTCAGGAAATCAAATATTTACAGGAAGTCACTGTTAGGCTCAAAGATCATATTCCAGTGGTTAAAAGGGACAACTTGAACTCCCCCTGGTAGATATACTTTTTAATCTTCCAGATAACAACAGTTTGCAGGCAAATATGTGAGCAATGCCTCTCATATCTCAACCACTGGTGTACGCATTGAATATATAAGCACTGTAAATCATTTTCAAATAGACTCACTGTGATTTGCTGGTGTTAAGCCTGTGAGCATGGTCCAGGAAGAGCCTTTCACAGAGCAGCAGCACGGTGAGCTGAGCTGAGTGAAAAAGACAGAAAAAGACATCATTTCATGTTTTTAAATTTTAAAACTCTCATAAGCCTTTAAGCCAGTAAGACATGTTGCCTTACTTTCATCGTTGGCCTGGGAGAGGAACTTCTCTGTGGTGAAAAGAGGCTTCTTCTCATCTAAGACCAGGTTCCAAAAGCTGGAGAACTTGGCCTCTGCAGAGACAAAAAGACAAAGAATCCAGATCATGTCCCATCCCTGTATGCTAAGAGTTTAACAGTGTCCATAAGTGAGAAAATGTAATGATGGCAGCCTCACCTGTCTGTGTCTCCAGCAGTGCCAGTCGACTCAAAAGGACAGAAGCTGCCACACCTTCTGCAAGCAGAGCATGCTGGGAGTTTTGCGCCACAGCCTTCTCCACTGTTTGGAGGAGCAGAGGCATGAGGTCTGAGGCTTGGGCCAGACTGTCACCTAAAAACCGAGAAAAAGGTGAAAATACAGGTCTAAGAAATGAGTTCAATTTAAGGATGTGTATATTTGACACGTAGAATAACGTCCCTGTGTGTGGCTAACCTCTGAAGGCCCCCAGCATGGCCTGAAGGTAGGCGTGTCGAACCAGGGAGGTGGACGTCTTGAGAGTGAAAGCTTTCTTCAACCAATCCAGCAGAGCGGTGGGAACTTCCACTGTGAGACGACTGCTCCACTGGGAGAGCACAGACACCGCGTGCACCAAGGTACCCTCGTGAACTAAACAAAACAAAGAAATGTTAGTACTTCAAGGCCCCACACCATGTGCTCTATGTGATAATCAAGATGATTAGCATTCTGGCAAAAGACGTTACCTTCTTGTTGTAAAAAAGGGATGAACATCACAGTGACTGCAGAGCTGAGAGTCTGGCTAGAGGTTCCGGACACGGCATGATGGCTGCAGCTGGCAATCCCTAAAGCAAGACCATGAACATTCTCAGGGTTAAAAAAATGTCTGTTTGTAATTCTCTCTCTAATAATTGTAAATGTCTGTAAGGCCTCTTACCTGACAACACACTCATCTTTTGGGCAACAACTGTGAGCTTTCCCTCAGACCCTGCAACCACAAGAATTATGATGCAGATGAGCAAAACCAGACACAATTGAGATATATATATATATATTATATATATATTACACTTTAATTTTAATTTGTAACTAATTGTAATTAGTTAGTTCACCTCCGAGGATCTTAAAGAGGTATGTGACGATGTCCTGAACAGCAGAAGGGTCGCTGCACTGCTGGACCAGGTTCTGCATGGCCTGGACTGCCTCCTCCATCAGCTGGGCATTGTTAGCTTTCAGCTGGCCTGAAACACAGATCATTCCAGTAATTAAATACAGTTATGCTAAATTTCCCTCATGACAGCTGAGTGTTTTAAAAAGTCCACAAGACACAAACAAAACTAAATCATCTGAGCATCCATTAAAGCCTTACTAGCGATGGCCTTTCCAATGTCCATGGCATACTGACTGAGGTCGAGAGTTACAGCGGACAGCAGGCAGGAAACGGCTGCAATAAGACCAGAAAGTGTTTTAATCCACTACATGTGAGCTGCCTGAGCGTCACGCAGGTACGTTATTGAACACGGTCATCAGAAACTGAAAGCATCTCACTCTGCAAGGCGTTCTCTGGGCTCCGGAGCATTGTCTTCTGCAGGGTAGGGAGTAGCAGCTCCTTGAACTCAGAGTGGGACACGTGACGCAGTAAGGAGCCACTTTTGTCCAAAATGTGCTGTTGTGGTTTTGTCTTGCTCATAAGGACTGATTTTATGTACAGGTCCAACATGGCACTCTGAAATTCAGTAGACACAAGGTTATATGTTGTAGGCGTACAATATTTTTTTCTGCGATTCAATGTACTCCTTGAAAAGATCTGAAGGACGCCTATCCAAGCACGGTCAGCTAATGATGTTAGAACTGTAGACATCAGCAACATCAGAATAAAGAATCAATAAAAACAACTCACCTTATGTTTCTCTATTGTGGCTTTGTCTTTCTGAGCAGAGCAGAAGTCTAAACACACCCCCAGCATGACCAGAGTAGTGGGGCTCTGGTCCAGACTCAACAGTGTGCTGATGTATTGATCAACCAGTCCAGGGTTCTGTTCAAGACAACAACATGTCAGACCTGTCCAGCATCCCCGTGTGTTTTGCAGCTGCTGTCTCTCTCACAGATGAGCATCCATGATGTTTCTAGATGTTCAAGTTGAGGTTATATGTAAAGTCTAATATCACATTGTATATCTCATTGGATTTTACAGGTTCATAGCAGCAATGGTTTCTGATCAGCCTGAGCTATAAGACAACAGTCTAAACCCCCATCAGGAGAGGATTATTATTACAAGGGGAGATGGGTAATAAAACATTCCCCTCCTCTCTCAGGCGTAGTATTATTTTGTTTATAATATTTACCTGTAATGATTTATGTGGAAATTCATTCTTAACACAGACCAGGGCACAAAATGAACACCAGTCATTGACAACATTTGAACATGCTATTGGTCCGATGGAGAAAAACTTTAATGTTGCACCCTGCATCAGGCAATCTCAAACTACTTAAAGGAATGAAACATCTAAGACAAATGCTCTTCCCGCAGGATGAACTTCTCTAACAAGCACCGGTAACTTTGTCAAAATCCTCCCAAGCCTGGTTCTAGACCTCTGCATTGCTCCCTAGAACTCGCATTTATTTAGTGATTTAAATAAAGTGAATGACAAAAATGGCAATTTAGTCTGATCCTCAGGTTAGATCCTCCCCTCCATGACAATGTACTGTACTCACCTCCTCCAAGGGGTGACTGAGATTCTTGAGGCTTGATTTCTGAGCCGTGGTCTTGGCTCCACCCACCACCTCAGCCACAAGAAGGCTCTGAACCTCCACCTGAAAGTGAGGACCAACAGACCACAGGATGATACCAACATCCAAAGTAAAACAATGACCCTGGTAAAGAGGGGACAAATTCTGTGTGACAGATTTGGCAACTCCATTAGCACCTTCAACTGGTAAACAAGACACTAACAATTAACCCCTCAGTAAGAACTGCATGATAGGATATAAACATTTCAGAATCACATTCATATCAATTATTTTATGTTAATTTAAAAAGATACTCTTTTACTGACCATTTTCTTCCAGATGGGTCCTTCTCTTTTCTCTGGGGCAGAAAACACACTGGGGACTAAAAGGCAGGTCCAAGACAAGCCAATGAAGGCGGCAGAGCCTGCGCTTTTACTGCAAGTAAAATAAGGCGAACATAAGAGGGGAGAGGACAACCAGGTTCATATACACAAAGACACACATCTATTTTTATTATATCTTTTTTTGTTTTTGTTTTGAATGTTTCTTTTTAGCCAACTAACAGTAATGTATTCTGCTGTTTAAATGAGTTAACCTTGTTTCTTCCATAAAACACTTCTTATTGTGTATTAATGTAGTTTATTACACATCTGCTAACTGGACTCATATCTTCATAATGATATACACTACACTAAATAGTTACTGCTGTCAAACACAGAGTGGAAAATTTAAGATGTCTAAAGGTAACAGTGCTATAATGATGCACCCCTTCTCCTCTGGAGATCTGTAAATCTAGGAATTTATTAAGTGATACAAACAATACTACAAACTTTATTTATTAAGAAACCTGCAATATAAAGTTCAGAGGAGTACCTGGGCTCCCCATTTTTGCTGATGAGTCCACTGTTCAGCAGGCTGTGGAGGAGGCTGGTCACCAGGATGTCAGGCTGACTATCAGCCAGCTGGCCAATGACAGAAAGGAGCTCTCTGCGCGATGCAGCATCTCTGAGAAGCACACACATCCATGTAAACACACGGACATACACTCACGGTGTTTCCATTATTGTGTCCACCCCATTTAGGCTCTATCATTCAGAGTAGGCAAAATAGCAGGAACACCTTTGTATAATGTAACACAATTCAACTCTGCCACACTACATCCTTCAAACTGACCATACAGTTGAATCAATGCCTCTCTAAAACTGAACATTATAACCTTCGTGGAGGGGCGTTTCTTGCAGGACAGTTGTGTTAGCTAGGTGCACCTAATAAACTTGAGACTGATTGTAAACATTAAAACAAAAACCTGTTTTGGGAGTATTCCACTATGTCATGTGTGGTTTTCTTATGGCTGAGAGTCATTACATACACCTACCGGTATCTGTGTGGAGTGAGGCAGAAGAGCTTGCATAGTCCTTTGACAGCAGGCTCTGGTAACTCTGAGAGAGACATTTTAAAGAAGCATTAGTGTTGATGACTATAGCAACTATTTCAAACACAGTGTAGAAAATGAAATGACACAAAATCCCTCACCTTTTCCCGTTATACACTTTTTTAGCTCTCCAAATATCTCCTTGCGCTCTTTCACACTGGCTGTGGTCACTTTGACAGCAAATTTCTTCAATGTGTCTGAAACCTGCAGCAACACATTCACATTTGGTATAAAAGACCGGTCTAATGACTTATTGAAGTAAATGGCAGCAGTGACGTCGTCACTCTGACCTTCACTCCAGGACCACAAGATATTCAGTTCATGATCGTATTGAGACAGGGAAGGGCAGTTAGTTCTTGCATTTTAGCGCCTGGAACTAGGGAAAACTGCATTTTCTCTTGAGGAATGGCTGGTTAGCAGAAAAGTAGTTTAGTAGTAGATTTTATCGACTAAATCATCTCAGCTCTACTTACATGCTGCTAATACATTTTTGGGGCCTTGATTTTAACATCAGGACTGTGTCAGTTTAAAGTTTTGTCTGAAATTGTTTTGGATGGTGTTTCATATTATGAGGAGTACAGCCTAGACCTGCTCTATAGGAATAATAATTTGACGTTATATGAAAGCAATTGAACTGAACTGTGTAGGAATGAGATTTCTTCAGAGAAATGAAAGCGAAAAAGGAAAATTTGTCTTTTTATGCACTCACAACATATAAGTTACGGTAACTAATAAAAATGTATCACTTATAGAGGGCGTGGCTTAACTAATCATCACATACGATGATTATCTGCCTAACTTGGACAATTCGGTCCACTTGAATTTAATGACAGTAAGTTTAAACCCCAGATGAGTTAGTTCACAAGACAGCGTTATCCAAATAAAGCTTCAGCTAGCCTCCCACTCCCACTGAGGACAGAAACCTGTCCTCTGTCTGTACAGGGTGGTTAGCGTTAGTAGCTGCAGCAGCTCAGTCTGGTGAAGCCACACTGAGAGCTAACGTTACGTAGCACTGAGCTAACAGCCTGCTCGCTGGCTGTTGTTGAATTTCGCCTTCGTTTTTTGTTGAATGCCAAAACACACCAAAATGTTTATAAAGCGGCACTCAGGGGACCAAGAATTTGGTTTCTACCGTACTTGAATGCCTTTCAGAAAGCGGGTAGTCTACTATTAAAAAACAGCCACACAAACCTGCGTGTCCGCCGCCATCTTGCCGGTCTTGATGCTGGAAGGATTTGTTGATGTCACTTCCGGGTCACAACTGCTAGGAAAGTTTTTTTTTTAAATATAATATATAAAATATTTTATTTATTCTTTTATATTTTTATATGAATAGTAAAAATAAAACTTTTTTTTGCAGGTTGCTAAGTGGAAAAAACATGGTCATGATTTTGTACTGTGTGTCCTTTACTTTTCAGTTACCATTGGATAGGAAAATAATTTAGATAAAGGTCTTTAGTCCTTGGGTACTGCAGAAGAACAATAGCATACATACTGCTTTCCTGTAAAAGACATTACTTTTTTGTTTTTGTTAGGGTAGGTTACTGAGGGTTCAGGTTTGCTGGAGAGAACTGCAGTGTGTGTTACAAAACAGGTTTAACAAGGTGCTTTTAAAGAGATATCTCTATTCCAAAAAGGTGGGCTTAAAATAATATTTGGTTTTATGGGTTAAACTGTTGTGTTGTGTTAATTTTGGAGAAACTTAGCTGAACAGCACCTGTAGGTATGAATGTTTTCTAAATTTAGTTGAGTTGAGTTAGAAGGTGACCAGTATGTCTACATGTTGACTACACTGCACAATGATTCATGGGGTTGAAATTATCTGAGGAGATGAACATGGTTAGATATGCCACCAGTGGGGACTGACAGTGGCCTTCTGATAGGTGGATTTTGAGGCTTTCACACACTCAACGTTGTGATCAAGCCTTTTAGAAAACAGTAAGTGTCCATGTTTGATAAATGTAGTGTCTGGTTAAATTGTTACATAAAAGTCAACAGTTTAAACTCATTGCACAATATACCTGATAGCCAGAATTTTTTTCTCTCTGCTATGCTTATTTATTTATCATATTTTACACTGGCCAGCAGAGGTCTCTGTTCCTTCTGATATTCTTTACTACAACTGCAGATGAAATGCAACGATATAAAAAGATAATTTATTATTGACAGTTCCTGGCTCAGACTTTCTCCTTGCCTTCAAAGGATCTATATACAGAACATTTAGGCTCCAAATAATGGTTCCATGTAGATTATGGCTATAGGTTAAATGAAACACATTTGCTAGTGGTTTGGCTATTGGTTTGCATCAAGCCAAAGTTGGTGCATAGTGTTAGATCTGACTTTAGACTGGTCATTTGACCAAAATAACACAAAACATGAGCAAAATATGAGTCATTCAAGAGATTAATCTATAAATCCTATGCACATCGTACACATTATACTGATTGAGTGCCCTGAGATAACTTTGTTATGATATGGCGCTATATAAATAAAATTGAATTGAATTGAATGTATAGAACAAGAATGTATAGAGTAAGAGACCCTTTTTAGAAAGATTTTGAAAAGAAATTTGCAACAAATATGGTTAAATTCAAATTTACAGACCAAAAAGTATGACAATGGTAAATTTGAACACATTCTAATGATACAGGCAACTTTGGGAGCAATTTATTTTTGACAGATAACATTTTAAGTGACAATCAGTTAATTCTTCCCAATTTGAAGCAATCTGAAGCTGCAAATATTCAGTAAGTTTGGCATCTGTTCTGTTTTCTTCTCTGCCTTTTTGCAGTTGACTCTCCCCAAATCATCGATTATATCGTCTGTGAAATGGATTCTGTCTTCAGTTCAGTGGCCAGTTGTGAACCACTATGTACAAGCAAACAGCACAAAAGTAGCAGCCTATTTTGGGTTAAAAATCTTAGTAATACATAGTTTTGTTGTGGTGAGATGGTGCCCGAGCACTTTTTATTTAGATCTCATTTTAACAAATCTTCATGAAGTGGCCGGAGTGAATGTGGGCCTGACTGAGACTTCCATCCATTAGCTACACCCATTTTTCCTTTAGAGGGGGACTGGTTGCTTGTCAATCACAGGGCCGACACAACCATACGCGCTCATATTTACACCTTCTGAACATAACCTGTACATTTTCAGATTGTGGGAGGAAGAGAACCAACAGATGCACAGGGAGAACCTGCACACTGCATGCAGAAAAGTCCCGACCGGTCAACAGAGACATAACCTTTGAAAAGAAATTATAAAAAACACAGCGAAGCAGCTGAGCAGACAATGGTACCATATCAACTGAAAACTCACACTAATGAAGAGTGGGACTGATAGTCCCTTAAATATCTCTAAACACAGAAATAGCACACACTGAGCAGTTTGCACACCTCTTTTCCTGGACCTTTTACCTTTGTCCACTCTATATCCCTCCGTCCTGATGTCTTATTTTCCTTTCATCAGCAAACAAGCTACTGTCCTCCTGTGCTATCAACAATGGCAAAGATTATAAGTCCGATAATGATGGCAGCTGCCACCACTAAGATGCCAATAACAATCACTTTCACCTTCTTGTTCTCCCATCTTTTCTTTTGCTTCACCTGGTTGGCGGTCTTCTCAAAAGTTTTACTCTGGGGAAAACACACACAAATAGGAGATGTTACATTATGTTGTTATGTAACTAAACTGCTTTTAAATGTCTGATAGTCTTGAACAAACAAAACACATACTACTGGCATACTAACTTCTATAATACATCCAAAGCCTACTAAGAAGACACAAAAAAACAAATCATGCTACATGGATAAATTGGTATCTTTATCTGTTATAAACCACAGACTGAATTTCAGTTTTATGGTTAATACGTTTGTTTTTCATGTGTATGTAAGAGGAACTCAATATGAAATAAATTACTCTGTTATTTCCCTACTTTTACCTTTCTATATAATTTGTTTTTTATTAACAACAGACCACTGACTACTATGGTTCGTCTCAGGGTCGACAGGTCACATTGCCCAGTTGGCTCGTGTGAACGTTACTTGGGGGACTAAAAAGCAAACAGGCAGATGAGATTCTAGTCATGCTACCAGTTAGGAATCCACTTTGTGACAGATGTTCAGCTCATATAGGTTCTCAGGGATAAGACACCAATAGGCACCATGGTTAACTTCATCAACTTTATTTTAGTAGCCTACCTGTTTGTATTTTTAGTTCTCTAAGAACTGCTCAACAATGTGATGTTACACGGGCCAACCGGGGCAATGTGATGTAATGATGTGACCAGCTTGCTGACCCCCGGGTGGACATTTGCCTCATGGCATGTCCTGGACTCAGTACCCAGGGAGACCAGCTTGCTTCATTCATCTTAGGAAACAATAGGAAATACCTCTCTAAAAATAGCACCATAAAACACAATCAGGATGTAAATTGTACATTTGTTTTCCTCTCCAGCTCCACCTAAGGTGTATTTATAGACATCAATATGACATTTCCTAGTTTTAATCCCCAGATGCCTGTAGAAAGGTAGTCTGTGTGCTATTTGCTCCAGTCATTCACTTTATCCATGCAATTCAGAGACTTCCACAGATACCTCTTAGTTACAATAGTTTGGTGTGAGTAAATATGTTTTTCCACTTGGACAGCTTCTCTGAACTGCCCTTGTTTACCTTTACCAGCAGCTCCTCAGCCCTATCCTCCAGGTCTTCAAGTTTGCCAGATCTCTCATCAGCCTTGTTCAGGTTGTCCACCATGATGATCTTCACCTCCTCCACGTCCTCCTGGGCCTGCTGCAGGCGGCTCTTCCCATTCTCCTGTCCAATCAACACACACAACACGAGTGAGACATAATGTGGATTAATTGTTGGGGTCTTTTTGCAGGAATTTATGTGTGTTAGTGAACTTTCCCGCAGTGAAATTCCATTGGATAATGGTCATATGTTGTCATAAACACCCAGTGTCATCTATTTGTTTCTTGGAATAATCTCCTGTTACCCAGGATGTGATTGCGTTTTATGTTTTGGAATAAACAGAACAGGTTAGTTAGCATGATCAGTTAGCATGAACAGTGTCAAACCTAGATTATATGATTTACTTGAATACTTTTTAGCTCCTTTCTAAAACTGGATTATTAAACCTGTAATTGCTTTATGTTTTTTGTTAGCACCATTTTCAAAAAAAGTAAGGAAACCTTCTTTTCCAGACAGACTGGCTACGGAAAAAAACCTACCTCGGTCTGCCTGATACAGATCATACTGGCTGCTGTTTTATAAACACAGCAAAAGACATGCAGTGAATTTTCTCAGAACAAGTCATCCTGCTGTGATTGTATTTCAAGCAGAGTGAAGCAAGAATACATTCATTTGGATTTTTTATAACAACAATTATTATTTTTGAGCATATAATGAAACAGATTTTTTTTTTTAAGTAACTTTCCCCAGCACTGAAACTTAAAGTTAAAAGAGGAACAACTTATGAGACATGAAAGTAAGGAAATGAAGTAGGACAGGTTATCCCAGATCATAAAGAATTTGTCGTCACCAGATCTAATTCACATGAAACCAACCCTATAGTCTTAAACCTGCCTCAATGTTCCACCAAGGGCAACATTTTGCGGTTTTCTATTTTCTTTCTGCGCTGTCTTTTAATGCACTATCCTTTTTAATACTATCCCTTATGTCTAAAAAAAGCAGCACCCATGGGCTGGGACAGCAAATGAGCAAAACAACAATGACAGGGTAACTACAGATTGATAAGAGAAACCTGGAACAGGATATTTAGAGAGTATGTGGACCTTAAAGCAATTTGTGTCCTGACAAGTTCTCTTTCACCGTTACCCTCTGAGCCACGAGAGGAAACCACCATCCCAAAAGTTGACAGGAACAGGAAACTGACAGATAAAACAAAACAAGTACGCTCTCTCAGCATCTTGATTTGGTTCATAATTCACTGTCACTTCCTGTTAAAACGTACGGTATAGTATTCACAGCAGGCTAACAAGAGTTAACTTCCTATCAATGACTGATGGAAGTTGGTTAATGGATGCCCTGAAAGCCCAGTTATCTAATTGTTGGCCCACCAAATGGCAGCTGAACAATAGTGTGTGTTTAAAATTCAGCTGGCGACGTCTTAACACAGGAAGTGTTGCCCATACCAGTTCCCCTCCTTGCTTCCTTCCTTCCTTCCCTCACTCCCTCCCTCCTGCCTGCATTAATATACCTTGCATTACCCCCGGAAACCACACCCACATCATGTTATGCTATAGCGTGCTCATTATAATGCAGTATCCATCATTTTTAACATGAAAACAACTGCGACGTTGTCAGCCAATAATACCAATAATCTTGAGTTAACACCTAATAGAGTTAATTCATATTTAAGGTTATTGATGTAACCGATGCTGTCTTGACTGGGTTTATTATTCATGACTTACTGAACTAGACACACATATCACATACCAATCTCTCCTTTCACATTCATTTCATAACATTGACTAACTCCATATCAACACTGTAAAGACATTTAGCATGTTTTATTTGAGTTTTTTTAACGTATGATTTCGTTTTTGTTGGCAAATTATTTAAGTGTATTCAGTTATTCAGAAGGTATTTCTGCCTGACGCCACACTCACGTGTCTAACTAAATAAAACATCTTTCTGAATCAAAGTTTTGTTATCATCTGGATAAATATTGGTCATTTAAAATGGAAGACGTTACAGTTGACAGCAGCTGGCCCACTATTACCCTGACTGCCCACAGACTATGATCGGGGCATAGTGTACTATTTTTAAAAAGCAATTCTGCCAGCATAAGCGTTCCTCTCCTTGTTCTCTCTTATTGTAGAATTACATTACAACAAAGCAGCCGGGCCCGCAGGAGAGCGATATTGACTTACCATGTCTGTCGCGTCTGGTGGTGTGTTTGTGTCGAAGCTGTCACCAGATCCAATGCATTTATAGTGCGACTCAAGTGAACTTTACAAAACAGGAAACACAGAAAACCACCCCTGTAGTCTTAAACCTTGCTCAATGTTCCACCCTGTCCAACGTTTTGCGGTTTTCTATTTTCTTTGTGCGCTTTCTTTTAAAGCGAACTTACTTTCACTTCTCCGGAGCTGCGTGTGTGGCTCTGACGAGCTGTTGGACCAGGGCTTCAGGATTACGCTGCGTTCAGGGTATTCCCGGAAACTTTACCAGTACCATAGGTGGTCACGTGACCGCAATGCACACTCGAGAAGGTATTCCCCGAATTACAAGATTTATACACTTGTTGGTAAAAGGCTAGGACTGAACACAAACACAGTCCACAAAGACGTTTTCACGGTGGTGGAAAGTAAATAGCTATACGTTTACTCAAGTGCTTTTCTTAACTACAATTGAGATACTTTACTCGGATTTCTACAGTATTATATAGGAGTAGGTTTTTATCGATTATTTGGAAAACGTGTACACTTCACCATGGATCTGAAACCATTTGTGTTGTTTTGTAAACCCATGCAAACTGGGCATGGTTGTAGGGTAGCCTATGCATGGCACAATAATAATATAATTAATTCATAACTTACATTGTAAACTCTCATTAGTAATATTTGTATCATAATTTGTCAAGCTAGAAATCTAACAATTCATAGAAAATATAGGTTTATGTAAATGTACATAATATACATAACAATAATCTACATTATGGGATAAGAACAATCATTAAATAAGACACAAGGGTTATTACAGGCTACACCACTACCATCATGTGATTTTATTGTGTTAACCTTTAACATTACACCCCATCATACCCTCTACATTAAAACTGTGTCAGCACCTGTAGTTAATCATTATTATACAATGCGATAGCAATACATTTCCTTTCACACTATTTCTAGTTTACCTCTGAGCTAGTATTGAAATAACCTGGGGCACCTGAATGCAGCAGCACTCAGACTTTACAGGGACGTTTCCTTATCTCCTTCAACTAGCAGGGAAGTTATAACTAGTAATAACTGCACGACAGAGGCATCATAAACACACTTATATGCCTTTACCCTGTCTGTTGTGTGTTCAGTGAGTTTGGCATTATCCAGCCTCTCTTTAAGTCTTTGTCATGAACATTTAACTTGTCCATTGCCAGCAGGCCTTTACAGACTCATTGCAGAAGGCTGTGTGCTGTTCGGTCACTGATGGGTGTTGCCTACTTATAGGCTGTGCAAGATTTTAAGAAGGTCATTGCTGGTCCACCCTTGTAAGAAATATGTGTAATATTTATATAATACCCCAAGAGGGACTTACAGTGTCCCTGTGGCACTAAAAACTAAATGTATTCTGTCATGTCATTTTTAACCAGCATTTCAGATATCTATATAGTACCCTTTAGCTATGGTTCTTTTTGTTCATTGAAAACAAAATAATGGGGCCTTTGTCTTACAACAGACTCATTGTGGCTTAAAAACGTGGTGCAGTTCCATGTAAGTTTCGACATTGAGTCACATGGAGACCAAAGCGTCCCTGTGGATTTTATGAAGCTGGATGGACATTATATCATTAGTTACTAAAACTGTGCGGCACTGAAGACTACACAGGCTCTTAATCATGGCTGCTGCTGTGTGTGTTTCCCTACCACACTTATGATAAGGAGCTGACAGGCAGACAGCACAACTTCACTGTAGCTCCACTGCGTCACTCGAGCAATAAAAATTCTTTCCATTCTTTCGATTCATTCAGACAGTTATATGCCAAACAAAACATCAGACAGACCCAATTACTGCATTTAATTATGGAAAAGGTCCAAACCAAATTGAGAGATCAAGATAGATAGATCATTAATAGTCGTAACACCAGTTGGCACACTTGTACTACATTTCATGTAATCTCTATGAAAGGATGTAAAAAGAGGATTTACACAAATAGAGGATCTAAAGGTTAAATAGGTCCCAGAGGATTGAAAGTAAAGAAATATCAGAAACAGGAAGTAGGGTAATTCACACATTTCTTCCTAAAACATTAAAGGAGTAAATCACCTTCTTCTAGTGAATTTTATAAAAAGATAAAAATCCCCCAAGTTTTATTTAGTTGGCTGATTGAAAACATTGGTCTAGAATTTATAACTGTAGTATTAAACTCTTAAAGGCCTCAATTTATGACCATAGACTAAATTAACTCTCATTCAGGTTAGAAAGATTTCGATTTTTTCTTCTTGTGACATTTAACAGTGAATTTGTTAGATATCGTTTAAAGGTTCAACCTCACTTCAGGAACACTGGGATGCTGAGCAGCAAATGGTAAGAGAACAGAGCCCAGCAGGGATATGAAAAGGATACAGAACTAGAAGGGATTGCATGTAAGTGCTGTGGGGAAGCATGTAATCGTAATCAAATTTCCTGTAGATATTTGGTTGGAATTTTTTGTTTTTATTTGAATTAAGACAGAAACCTAGAAAATATCTATCTAAAAGATATGTAATATTTAAATGTCAATATTATTTTCCAGCCATGTTCCTCACTAAATTATGGGATGTATGGTGATATGCCTCTTTAATAGTGAACACTAATGAGAAAGAAGTGGTTCGATATGAATAAAGCACCTGTGGCACCTCCTGTCAGCACAGACCTAATGAACCATGAACAAATACAACTAATCTTATCAAATAAATCTAATACTATTGATAATGTGCTGGAGGGGAGGAGAAAGCAACCCGGTCCTCTAACTCCTTTTTACCATATGTGGTACTACCTTACCTGAGCTAACGCTGTGATTAAATCTGTATTTTTCAGTAAAAAGCAACACCATCATCATCTACTGGACTACACTACTTTAGGGGGTCACTATTTCTACTGCAAATATGACTAGTAATAAGAACTTCTACTACTTCCATACTATTTGTATAGATTAATAGTATAGTGCAGCATATAATATAATAATAATAATATAATGGTATAGTAGGCCTACAATGTATTATAGTGTACAGTAATATAGTATAGAAGTGTTGTAAAGTAGTACTATAGTATGGTATACTTAG
>JAVQJD010094717.1:0-19251 GCA_036023655.1 Nannoperca australis | reverse complement strand
AATCTGTTTCTGGATTTAATGCTCTTTTTGATTCTGCCATTGGCAGCGATGTACTTACTTATGGCACTTGTGATTCATCACCAGCCCTCACAAGTCTCATGAGACATCTTGTTGTTTTCCATCATGGTTCTATGCACTTGATGTAAAGCTCTTATTTGGAAGTCGCTTTGGATAAAAGCGTCTGCTAAATGCCTAAATGTAATGTAATGTAATCTAATTATATAACATATAATAGTATAACAGTAACAGGCCATTTTTCTACATGGAGTACTTTAACTTTTAGTACTTTAAGTACATTTTCTTGATTATACTTGCATACGTTTACTTGTAACAGAGTATTTTCAGTCTGGTAATTGTACTTTTAGATAGTAATTCAACAGAAATGTGTTCCACAGACTCTCAGATATTGATACAGCAGTAGACTGTTACATAATTAAGTGGGGGGCCTTACCACTTCTGCTACTAACCCCTGTAAGTCTGCAGACCCTCTCTACTTTAAGAACAATGACCTACTATAAGTGGAAGGAAAGACAAGATGTCTAAGATGAGACAGATGAAAAACAGGTCAAACCTGCTCAAGATGAAACGTTTAAGCCTGCTGGAGGTCAAACGCGGAACTTGAATCAGATCACATGAAACATCCCATGTGTTGCAGTACACAAGTTAACACATCCTTTTTAATCCCACACAACACCTGGAACCATGTGTAGTCTACTTCCCGTTTCTCAGTAACACAAATGTATGTGTCAGGTTACGTTTTCTCTCTGGAGAGAAATTTTTTTTTTGTGAGCGGTGACAACAAAAGCATGACGACACACATGCCATGACAGGAGGCTACAGGTGTACAGGTGCTGCAGCACATTTTGATACTTTCACTTATTTTAGGCTGCAGCCTGTTTCCACTGACAAACATGTATCCGGAAGTTTAAAAAAATAGGCGTGTATCGCAAGCTCTTCATTAATTTCTAACGACGCAAACGCTATTAATGTTTAACAGTTAAAGCAACTGTTAAAAAAGGGGTAACCTAAAAAGCTCAAAGGAGGAATAGTCTAACTTGTGTCGCAAAAAATGCCAAGTGAAGCCAAATAAGCAATTAGGATATCAGTGGCTACAAAGAGCTCCAGCATTAATCTTACCTTCCCCTTCAGGTCCAGCACAAAGATAGCGGAGGCAGACATTGTGTATGTGGCCACAGCGGCGCAGCGTGCGAGTCCACGAAGCACAAAAAGTCAAGTTTAAAGTCCAACTGGAGTCTTCACGGTTTTCAATGTGGTTTCTTCACAACAACTAGAGGCGTGGATGAGCCTGAGGTGATCGCGGACTCCGCCGTTCCTTTTTCCTGGAGGTGTCGTGACGTCACCGCTCGCAGGTAAAACATTCACCAGCTCACCTGAGCGGCAGGGGAGGAGGGTGTGGAGGAGGAGGAGGAGGAGGAGGAGGAGGGTGCGCCGCCCCAGTTTTTCCGCTAGAGGGCGCCACGGACACACAAATCGCAGACGGGACCAAAGGTGTGAGCAGACTTCACGACCTGTAAATCAAGTTGACTGATGTGTCCGTGGTTTTGCCATTTCTCTTAAATAAGAACATGTTTTGTTTGGTTTCTTTGACCACAACGTGGACATATCCGTTCATTTAAAATATACTTTAACAGGCAAAGCATATTTTTTCACACATAATAAAAACACATCTCTGCAAACACAAAAGCTGTCAAAAGTGCACTACTTGTGTTTCTATCAGTTTTTATTTAAATCCATGCTTTTTAGATAACATCTATGTCTGCACCCTGACTTTACTTTATTGTTTACGTATTGTGTGTGATCTGCAGCCTCTGGCCTCAGGGTTGCAGAAACACTAATCAGATGTTTGGGGACCTTCTTGAGACATAAATCTTGCTCTACAAGATCTCCATGTATTACCCACCCCCCACCCGACCCCCTTTGGCCCCTTTGTGTGGCATCATACCCCAGATCCCAGCCTCCATCCCTATTCCTATATCTGCTTTTTATCAACCATGTGTAGGAAAGCAGTGACTAAGAATAACACACTGCCATAACAGAAGTGTGTGAATGTGTGTCTCTGAGGGCCAGATGGAGATCAGTCTTTTCCAATATCCCACTCCTTTTGTCCATATAGGTTTGGTTCTTCTTATCTGGACTCTGTTTATCTAATGAGACATGACCATATCTGGGCTATAAATGAGACAGCTGCACCTTAAACATGCTGTGTTTGCACAGGATGTGAGACCATCATAGACACTTCAAGATCTTCTAAAGGGTTCTTTTTAAAAGGTTGTGCTGCATTTTACAAAAGACATGTCATTTGACCCACTTCTCAGTTTGTCAGCATTTTGTTGTTTTTTTCCAATCAAGGTTAGTATCTAACAATGTTTGGGCTTTAAATGTCAACCCCACAGCCCAAATCAATCTGAAGCTACAGGAAGAGCATATTTTCCTTCATGTGAACACAAATGTTTTTCCCTTCCGCTTCTATGTAGTATGTGTTTATGTGTTTGACTCTCCCTCTTTGGTTCATGGGATCTGGATTATAGAGGATCCCCCTATAGTGGCTGAGGTCCAACATAAACACGTGATAACACTTCAAAGTCAGGCAAGATGAAAAAACATGTAGCTCCAATCACGTTGCACTATATTTGACCTACTCTAATGCTAGACAGGAGGTTTTCTCTAGCATTTCCTTACTGTAAACATATGACTATATTATTATTTTAACATGCATCCCTTTGGAAATTGAATTTATGTTAGGGGATTTGTGTCTGAGCAGGTGGTTAGCAGCACAGGAGCACCACAAGGTGTGTCAGGGATGGAGGGGAGACTGAATGCAGGGAACTGCTGGACTGATTTGAGCACTCCATCCTGGGGACAGAGGTGGAGGTGGTGGAGGGCTACAGACACATCTCAAATTTATTTGTTAATTGTAATTTCTTGTTATGCTGATTCTTTTTATTGTTCCTTTTTACAACTGCAACACTAACATTTCCACTTGGGGACTAATAAAGTCTATATATTTATATTTATATCTTACAATACTGCAGCAACTCAGTTTAACCTGTAACACCACATCTGGGTTGAAAGGCAGAACCATTGATAATTGCTTAATTGTGTCATTTTTAAAGCAATTATGCCATACATGCTCTGTTTCCAGCTTTTTTTTTGCCATACTTTCTTAAAACATTAACACAAACTTCAATCCAACATAGACCAGTATTATGGTATCATGGGAAAGACCACTGTAAAACTGTATACTGTAACCTCTCCTGGGTCGGGAGCAGCGTGGCGGCTCAGAGCGAAAGAGATATTAGTGAGACTTCCTGTGAAACGTGCTTTGATAATCGCTGTGAGTGCCAGTTTTGGAATTGATACGGGATACCCAACAGTGCTGCTCATGACCTTCACCACCTTTCACTGATACAGTAGATCCACCACCAGTCAAGAGTTTATTAACATAAACAGTTTAAGCTTATCAGTTGCCATCCTCCTGCCTCCTGCAGCCAGAGATTCTGTGGTTCAGGTTGTTTGGCCCGCAGGTTGTCAGGCAGAGACCTAACTATTGTTGTTACCTTATTATCAGGACAGTTGGTTCCCTGTTTGGTAACCTGACAGGGGAATAGCCATCCTCCCCCGCCTCTACACCTTCGGCTGTCAATTTTCGAGGACACTCCCCTTCGCTTACGATTCAGTGGTGTGAGATACAACTCCACCCTTTGGCTGCCAGCTGGCCAATAGGAAGACAACGAACATATGTAAATTGTGAGGTGAGGAGAGAGATACGGATGACAGAGAGCATAGCAGGGGACAGGTGTAATTTGTCACCTGAGCCTCAGGTGTATCCCCCTATAGCCTCATGGGTATTGTACACAGTGACACTCTAATTTGTTATGAACAGCAAACCGTCAACATAAGATTTCCACTCAGATGCAATTAGCCCCATTGGTGGTTAAAATGTCCATTATTTCAAAAAGTTCTGACACAATCAAAAAGTAAAGTGGATGAACAAAACTACAGAAACCATTTTCCTCCATCAGATGTGACACTGGTCGGGCGTGGAGTCCTCTACACCGGAATGTGGATCCCAGTTCTTGACAGACAACATACCACAGTTTGGCAGAAAGATAAGGTGACAGAGCCTGTCAAACCCAGTTAAACACACACACACACACACACACATTGTGCCACACAGAAGAATAAAGCATTATGAATTAGTATAGGAATCTCTATCAGTGTGCATTGTTAGAACAATAACATTGAATTTGGACAACATGTATGTTGCTCCTTTGCATTCACTTTGGATCATCAGAGTAGAGCATTCAGAAACAATAACAATCAGTAACCTCTGGCATGGAAATCCTGTTCCTCTAGTCATGCATCCACTCACCTGAAGCATCTATGACATGACTTATATCTGTAGTTTTTCTTATTTTTATTACTTAACAACTCGTTACTGGATTCAAAATGTTGAACTTCATAAAACCAAAACACCTTTCCTTTCTGTTAGGAGTGCTGTATTTTGTTAATAAATCACTTCCCAGTTGCTATTAATGCTCCACCACTGCTTCCTCAGTGACCAGCCCCACTGCACTCAGATGCACTGTGGCAGACAAAGTACTGCTGGGACTTTTATTTTAGAGAGAGGAACCATTATCAGGCATGAATTATGGAGGAGGTCTATTAGATTAGTTAGAGGATGTTTGCTGGTTGTTTGCTCTCATGGGTGCATCAGGCCATCTTGGACAGCACCCTTATACAATCTGACATCTCTCTTTCTTAAATGACTTGTGTTGAATTCCACATTAGTGGGGAAACATGATGACATGAGATTCCAGTCAGGGATTATAAAAAAGCGAAACAAAGCAAATTACATCTTTTCCAAATCCAAAGTCAGTTGTAGTGGTTTTAAAATTATGTGAACAGAATAAAATACACCAACTTGCATTGTCTTAGTAGCAAAAAAGATTTCCCCTTTTATCAGTATGAACAGTGTAGGCACTCTGGGTACGTCCTAAAGAACAACTTAGAAGAAAACATTTAACATTGCCGAGTGCTCAATCATCATTTGCTTCTATAAGTGAACCAAATAACTGTCTCTGTGCCTGGTGACTAATGAAGGAGAGTGGGAGTTTATTTATTTGGAGTCAATTCTAAGGTCAAGACGCTGTGGATACTACTAAAAGCAATGCCTTTCTGTTGAAACAAAACCAAACAGATACCAGCAGATCATTCAATTTGTTTATGTTGTCTTACGCAGAGGAACACAAAATCCCAGATCATGCAACAACAAAACTGCTCTTTAGACAAAGGCAAAGAAGAAGCACAGGAGTCTGATGGCACTTAGTTTAAGTACCCATCCACTCTGTGTGTACGATGGCAACGTTTCCAGGCAACACAAACAGGTTTCACTGACATCCATTGTGCAGACTCTTAGAATGATTAGCTTTGTCATTGGAGAGCTCTGTAAAACATTCAATGCTGAGATCAGTTTATATCTCATGTTTTAATATAATCTACTCCTCAGGCTTGGAGTGGATAAGACCGTGTTTTTTCTCAGATGTCCCAGTTTAGCTCAGTCATGACACAACTTGTTGTAAAACTGACCCTCAGTAAAGTGAAAGACAGGTTCTGAATTCTTTTATTTTATTTAAAAAAAGACCAAAACAACCAAAAAACAAAGCGACGTGCATCAATTCTTGTCCATACATACATTTTGCTGTGGCAGAGAACATCGTGCTTTGCACACTACAGTATGTGCATTTATCTCACAGTGAAAACAAAAAGAGTAACAGAAAGGCAGAAGCACAATAAATTATATGATTTGTCACTGAAAAAGAAGCAAACAATGGAGTGAGGTACAAAGAGCGCTTCTTCAGTATTTCTCTGTAACACGTAGTGTACTTTTAATATCACCACTCGGCAGCAGTGTCTCATACAGAATGTCACACTCACAAAACTGAGCAGGTGTCCAAAAGGTTGATTGAACATAAATAACATCTGTACAATGTAAAAGTTAAACAGGCTTGGCTGGAACCCAAACAATTCACCGTGGTAGGTGTTATTGATAGTATTACTGACAAACAAAGCCTTCTTTCATATATCTCCATAAATAAATACAATTATCTCTCACATATTTACAATATCTCTTGATTAAAATATACAAACTTAAAAATGCAACACCAGACTGAACTTAAAGAGTGTCTTACTAAATATTTACAGAATCATATTTACATTGGTATGATAATCACTACAATCGCTTTTAATTAACTATCTTCATTCAAAAAAAGAACCATTTCTTCATTTTGGTTGACTTCAGAAAACTGAGTAGCTTTTCCATATACAATGTAAACCATCTGTGACTCTCTAAACTCAGTTACCTTGTTTGAAGACAGGTAACACAAGGGAAAGAAAACATAAGAGAACTGATTTAAATGTGACTTACATTTAACACCGACTGGATGATAGTAAAGACAAATGCCTCTGATATGGGAGCCAACTAAACTTACAACCCAGGAGAAGAGAAGGCCGCAGTATAATTATAAAGGCCATCATGACTAAAGCACTAGGGCATTAACTACCACAGATATTGCATTAGAAGGTAGTGGGGTCAGTAAGGCATTTATGTACATCTAATAAACTTTACTAAATTGCCAGAGTGGGGGTGGAAGGCACACACAAGTCTTAAGACAATAATGGTCAGGCTTTTCAAGTTAAAGTTGCAGAAGACTTGTGCTATGTGTATTTGTGTTCTGTGTATTTATGTAATGAGCATACAAAGACAATGTGTTGGTGACAAAGTCAGCAAACATCTGCATCATGTTACATAACAGGATGTTTACATAGACAATTTTCTCCAAAAGAGTCAAGGCTCTGGGATTAAGAACATCATCTTCTGAAACCACGCATTAGTCCTTCACTATGAAAACATTTTGTGGTCTGACTAAATGGCTTCCTGCAGTTCTGCTCTATTTTGTCATACTAAAGTTTCAATGATTTCTTCAGAACTTGGACGGCACAGTGCTGAGGTCTGAAACATAAACCATAAAATGAGCTCACGGGGTGGGGCGGGGGGAGGGGTTGTTAAGCAGCAGCAGTATAAAAATGGCCTTTGTTACTTCCCATTTGCATTGGGGGGGAAAATAATTTCAAATAAAGCTAGTGTCTTCTTCATCTTTGAGTTATGCAGCGTCCATGTCCTCCATGCTCAGCATTTGCCTCTGCAAAAAAATTAAATAAAGTAAAATTAAATATGCAAAACTGTAAAACTACATACTTACAGTCCATTTTTAGAGACTATATATACACATTTAATTATTAAAAAAGTAACTTGGTATGAAAGTGAAGATACCTGAGGATAAACGTAGCCCTCAGAGCTGTTTCTGTAAATGTGGAGCTCATCCTCTGTGGTTTTCTGGTACACAGGATTGTCAAAGTGGATGGTGTTGGTGTTCTTCAGACGCCAGTGTCTCCATAGCAACACTGCTCCAAAGACCAGCAGGGACATGACCACTGCAGAGCAAAAGAGGAGTTTTTGGTAATTTTGCGAGATCAGGGGAAGTAGTGAAAATGAGAGCAGATTAAACAGCCCTTCGGGTTTCATGTGTGAGTGAGTAGGGCAGGCGGAGTATTTGACAGAGAGCCATGAAGAGCTGAAATGTTGAACTTACATATTGGCAACACGATGTACAGAGTGATAGGGTGGGATGAAGGGGCTTCTTCGGGCAGGGCTGCCAATCTGCTACCTGAAAAAAGCAGCAAATACAATGTGCTTTACAAAATTCCTTAAAGAGAGACGAGAAGATCAATACTACTCTTGTCTGTATATTGTATTAAGCTACAGCCAGAAGATGGTTAGCAAGGTAACTGTAGGTAACCATAGTAATCACTTCATCAGCAGTTAACCAGAACGCCTTCCTGTACCTTGAGCAGTGGCGGCAGGCTGCTGCGTGCTCTGTGTGGGGCGGCTAGACGAGGTAGTTGTGGGTTTTCTGGTGGCCCTGATGGTAGTTGTAGTAGTGGTAGGGACAGGCTGCTTGGGTGTCCTGGTGGTAGCTTTGGGTGTGAGCGGTGCACCAGTTGTGGTTTCAGGAGAAGGATCAACTGAGGCTGCTGGGGAAATAAATATAAAGCTTTACCGTCATGATTCGATGTTAAATTTCTTTTATTTGTTTATTTGTTGTGCCATGTGCAGGGGACACCTACACGTCAAACATTGCCTCAAGTCAGGCCCCAGGGTCATGTTGTCAGGACAGGCACAGGTGAATTTAGGAGAGTTCTGGTTGATCAGAGGGGAAGGGAGGCACAGAAACTCACAACCTCCGTTCATGCTGTTACTCTCTCTGCACCAGTTTATACCTACAAGAGAGAAAGGTGGATACAAAAGTCATTAGCAACCATAATATTGCCATAAGAGCAGGTGGTGTGTTTGTGATCATTCTGATGTTTCTATACCGATTGGCTGCTTGAGGTTGTGGTACAGCACGATGTCCTCTGGCTGGTCCAGGTCCATTGCCAGCTTGGTGATGTCCTTCCCTGTCAGGCGGTTGGCACTATAAACAGCACCGTCGCTCATGTCTGTCCAAAACACTTTCTCCTGTTTAGAAAAGAAATGCAACTTGAGTAATACAGTGTAACAATATTACTTTGTTTTAATTAATTAATTATTTGCTGAAGTTAACTCAAACGCAAATGGATTCATTAAGAATTAGCACCACTGATCCAAATGTAAAGGGAATAAAGTGTACGCTCTGACTTTATACTTTAAACCATTTCAGCCAGATAACGCTCACCGTGCATGAACTGGATTACATTTGTGACAGACCTCTCCTTTTCCCTTGAGTTCTTTTTCCATTGTGAGTATGTGAATGTTTCTGTCCTTCTATTCTAAACAGCCCTTTTAACAAATAGCTATACTACCCATTAAGTGACTTGTTTGTGATAATGTGACCCAAACACCTTTAACCTTAAGTTATGTAGATAAACATCGACTTTGTGACTAACCTCAAACACAGTCAGAGAGAGAGGGTGGGGGAGCTTATCCTCGCTGAAAATGAGACGGTGTCGTGTCCCTCCATTATTATCAATGCTGGACAGAGTGTGCAGCTTGGAGTCCACCCAGTACAGACGCTGGTTGACCATGTCTGTCCAGAGAGACACACAAAGACGGAGGTATTAGACTGGCCATTTTAACTGTCTGCTCATTTTTACCATTTGAATGGAAGTTATTGATTTACATTTAGTGCTTCCGTGACATTCTGCTTACCTAGGGTGATGCCATTGGGCCACATGATGTTATCTGTTACCAAGGCAACGCGATGTGCTCCATTCAACCCACTCCTCTCTATCTTGGCCTTCTCTCCCCAGTCTGTCCAGTACATAAAGCTGAAGAGGACACAAAAAATGTTTAAATACAGATTTAACCAACCTATAAAGACTATTAACAAAGATCTCCAGTCAATCCCAATCTTAGAAAATAAGCTTGAGCAATTTTACTAAACTTTCACTTACTTATTCATGGGGTCGACTGTGATTGCTCTTGGCTTCTCCAGGTCTTCTGTGATCAGGGATTTCCTCTTGCTGCCATCTGTAGTTGCCACAGAGATAGTCTTCAAAATGCTGTCCGTCCAGTAGATGTTGCCATGGATCCAATCCACAGCAATGCCCTCCGGGGCCTCAATCCCACTGCCAATTACTACAGTGTGGTGAGAGGAGTTACCGGCCACGTCTATCTTGGAGCTGTCGGGAGGCAGGGGAGGGCGGAGAGTTTCACTTTAAAGACACATATTGCTTAATCTGCAAACCAGCCTACACCCTAGTCTCTCACTCAAAAGAGTAATCTTAATTTATTTTGACTGGCATCTAGTCAAATGTAGTTTACAGGCTTTCTGGTACAGCAGAAGCCTAATGGTGAGATCTTACTTACTCCCCTCTACTAAACCATCCATGACAAAGACAGACACAGATTGATAAAGTTTCACACTTTCTAACCTGTAGATTTTCTTCAGAAACAGGTCAGACCAGAAGATCATCTTGTTAGGCATGTCCATGTCCAGAGCCACCGCGTTCTTCAGCTGGGGGATCAGACGGACGTACTCGCTGCGGTCTACCGCCATCTTCCTCACCTCATGTTTATTGGTGAAGTAGAGGGTGGGCACCGTGCCTGGAGGACACAGAAGAGAAATGAAGAAAACGTTTGTTTTTTTCCAGATAGCACTACAAATCAATAGGTCATGCAATCTGTCTCTTCAGAGTAAGTACTGAGTGAGGACAAGGTTTCTTTCAAGCCTTACCTGATTCAGCCTTGCATGTCTTGCTCACAGGGTCAATTTCATAGCCCTCCTTACAATCACATTTGTAGCTGCCGGGCAGGTTGATGCAGATCTGACTGCAAGTGTCTGGTTCAGCACATTCATTGACGTCTGCAGGTGAAGGAACAGAAGGTCAAGGGGCAAATCGAAAGATAGCAGTTGAGAATTTATTTTACAGTCACATTTCTATTCTGCTGTTTTCTTAAACTCTATGTCCATGACACAGAGTTGAACATGGCCTATTTCTAAAATAAACTGAAATTTCAAATGTCAGACTCACCTTCACAGGTCTTATTGTCCGTCTTCAGGCTGTATCCAGCAGGGCAGGAGCAGATGTAGCCAACCTTCAGATCGCTGCAGAAATGGGAGCAGCTGCCGTTTCCGATCAGACACTCGTTTTTGTCTGTGGAGACGCAGATACACAGAGCTTAGAGTATTCATGACAACCATTTTCCTAATGGGAGCTCAAACCAACGGTGAACTCACTCTTTCAAACCACAAACTATCTAGGCCAGTCAGCCGAGGTTGCTCGGCTAACTGTTCCACTATTTTCCAAGCTGTGATGTGGTTTCACATTTTCTTTTTCTCTGAGCAGCAATGGCGCTGAGTGTATATCCAAACTCTGACACACTTGCCACTCTGATGATCTTTGGGTGCTGGGTGGATGGTAAAATAAGACTTCACTCACCACACTCTCTGACAGGTTCATCCGACCAGTCCCTGCAGTCTCTCTGTTTGTCGCATACTTTCTCCATGCTGATACACTCCCCGGAGTGACACTTGAACTTGGTGGGGCCTTCACATACATTATCTGTGGAGCACCAACAGGAGAATATGAATTTAACTGTAATCTAACGGTATGAGACTGCTTTACAAATACCGTAAGGCTTTACCATGGGTCTAAAGGAAGAAGAAATTACAAACAAGATTTAATTTCTGTGAGAGTCACCTCTGTTGCAGCCAATCTCATCACTGATGTCCCTGCAGTCGGGCTCTCTGTCACAGTGACGGCTGACCGGGATACAGGCGCCATTATTACACTGGAACTCATCTGGACTACACGTAGGTCGACCTAGAAAAAGAAGACAAATTAATTAAAATGAGAAAAAGAGTGAGAGGAGACAGAGAGAAATGGGAGGATTAATGAGATGACATAGACTGAGGAGAAAATCATCACTGACATTATTTGATGTGGATCAGTATTGATGATACTGAGTATGAGCAGGTGGCCCATTATGACAATGGAATATTATGTATGCTCAAGCACGACTAAGCAACATCCATTAGGCTCAGTTTTCTATTAAAGTAAGCACTTAATAAGAGTTAGAGAAGATTTATTATAGGAAAATAGGTTTGCAGAAGAAAGCCAACTCACTGCAGTTGACCTCGTCCGATTGATCCGGGCAGTCTATGCCTCCATCACACCTCCAGCTGCTGTGGATACACTCCCCGTTTGCACACTGGAACTCATGGACGCTGCAGCGTACCGCCATCTTGTCTGTCTGCCGTCCCCCACAGTTCTCCGGCCACTCGTCAGACCCGTCGGCACAGTCCTCGTCTCCATCGCAGCGCCACAGGGCGGGCACACACACCGAGTTGTTGCACTGGAAGGAACGAGAGCTGCAGGTGGGTTTGGGGCAGGAAGCCTCATCTGAGCTGTCTGAACAGTCGTTGTCGTTGTCGCAAACGAAGGAGGAGGATATACACTGGCCATTGCCACATTGAAACTGGTCAGCCTTGCATTGTTTGGCCACTGTGGTGAGGAAGGAGAGGATGAAGAGAGGAGTTAACACTAGAACGTTACAGGTAGAAATGTGAATTTCACACCAAAAACAACAACTGGGGAGTTATTTATTATTTTAATAAACTTATGTTTGCTACAAATATTATCTGGACATCAAGATTGTTCTTTTGTTTCCTTCATTTAATCTTGTTAACACTCCTATATGTAGACACAACATACTTCATACACCACCATATTAAGTCAATTTCTTAAAATACAATTTTTGTTCAATGCAATTTTTGTTTTACATTATTTATTGCATCTCCCTTATCTTTTCACTTGATTTGTAATCATCTGTGTCTCAGTGCACTTTGTAGAAGCTATTTATATGCGATCTATCGATATCCATGTTGTATAGTAAATGCTCATAATGTATATGTCATTTTTTTTTTTTTATAGGTTACTTATCTACACTAAGCATCTGCTGTTGTACCTTCTGCTGCTGTGATACCTCCATTTGACACTTCTGTGTAGGATCAATAAACTTGATTACTTGAAACTTATCTTAAACATAATAAACTCAGTATAAACAGTTTAATATATCTTGCATGTGTCTTCCTCTATAACCCTGATTGTTTTTTATTTATTGAGCTTTTATTGATTCTGATGTGTGTATGCTGTGATATAATTCTCTATATAAAACTTACTGCAGTTTTTCTCATCAGCCCCATTGTCACAGTCAGCTTTGCCGTCACAGTGCCAGCCTTCTGGTATACACTGATTCGTGGGAGCGCCACAGTTGTACTGTGACTCCAGACAGGTTTTGGTTGCTGAGGACGGAAATAGACAGTATGACTCAAATGATAAGACTTGTGGCTATGTTTAGTGTATTGTAAAACCAAACAATCATTTACTTATGGAAACTACTGGTGTCTTTATTCGTGTGTTTCTGATTCAGTGCTGTTTTTCTTCATTGTTTGATTAGCAGATAGGCCTATAGCTAAAAGCTCATAATCATCTGGAGTCTCTGGTCAGAGGCCACCTCCACATTTATGTACATTTGCATGTAGAACTATAACAATTAGTGGATTAAACTATTAGTAAACTGACAAAATATTTATTGTTAAGAAATGTATTTACCATTCTGATAATTGCTCAATTGTTTTGCTTTTGTTGAAAGCAAAAATTCCAAACATTTGCTGGTTGCAGTCTCTCAAATGAGCAGATTTTAAGCTTTTCTTTGTCATATATGATAGTAAATTGAACATTTATGGAGAATATCACTGGCAGTTAAATCAATAGTGAAAATAATCCTTAGTTCTCATCACATATATTTATATTCTTTATTTTCAAGATAGATCAAAGTCATGGAAGGCCCTTAATGATAAAATAACATACCGCAACTCGCAGGCAGTTCATCAGTTCCATCTCCACAATCTTCACTTCCATCACAAACCCACTTGCGGGTGATGCACTTCCCATTTCCACACTTAAACTGAGTGGAGCTGCACATGAAGGCTGCATCTGAGAATGAAATAAATGACAGTTCATGAGAGAGGTCAGTGCGACGTAAGGACAAACTACTGACATTATCAGCATTTACTGCTCAATTTACACTTTACCATGTAGCAATGTGAACTTGTGTCAACACAAAAGTCGGATATACCTGTGAGGTTAATATTTAACTGAATGTTTCACAAAAGAATACAATTGAAGACCAGTGACATTGAGTGTGAAAACCACACCTTTTACTCTTTGCTTAACTCAGAGTAGATTACGAAATAAAGAAAAAACACAGTTTGGAGTATTTGGACAAGACAAAATTAATAGTCTTATCTTTCTTTGGCACACATTTATTCATAGCCGCAAATACACATACACAAATCAATTTAACTTCTCTTCAATTCACTTTGCTTTTGGACATGAAAGTCCATATTTTATAAAAAAAAATAAAAAATAAGATAAATTAAGAGACCAATGTAAGATAAAATAATAAATGGAAGAAAATATAAATAAGAGGAAGAAACAACCTAAAAATGTTTATTGGATATACAGAAATGTGTCTTATTTGATGTTGCACCTTTGGTAGGACTCTGAATTCATCAGACAAGACCTACAGGATGGGTTTTGTTTATCTACTTTATTACATGTTCTTCTTCTGTATTTTAAAAACTATCTGCAACTCAGCTTCTCCTACAGGCGAACTATTATTGTTACTGTATTGAAAAGAAAACAAGATTAACGCAAGAACGCACCTATTTTTGTCATGTAAGTGGCAACACCTTCACGACACGGTTTTAAAGTCTTAAGTGGTACGACCTGTAGATTGACCCCGGTTTATTTTGGGCTCAGAGGTCTCGCCCCGAGACGATCACACCTCTATGAACCTGCCAGTCGAAGCAAAGGAGGGCATCGACATCAAGGCGCATGCGAAACCAACACAGGCCTTTCACACTCCTGAGCAAGTATGTGTGTCATCCTCCATCACCTACTGCACTGCCAGTACCTCCTGTGACCTGGAGGATGGTGACATAATAGACTATCTCTTTAAGACAATAGCATGGGAGGAGTTGAACAATCACACCACTAGTAGCTGATTGGTCCCAGAGTGACATTCCTCATAACAGCATCACAACAGTGACCCACAGGCAGAGGTGGAGACTCAATACAAGGAAGTTGGGCAATTTCGGTGGTGACAGATAGAAAGGGACAGTAAAGGTCTGAATGATAATGAAAAATGAGGAGAGGATAATTTCTTAATACTGGTCTTGCCACCAGAAGTTGCCTCCTTCCCTCTATGAAAATGTCGAAACAGAAGTGAGAAGTTGACTGCATCTCATCTTTTGTTATCTTTGGGAACATTAAGTTGATTTGGAGGTTTTGCTACTTATGGGAAAAACCTTGGCTGATCTTGAGTGGCTCTTCCTGTGTGCCCCATACATGCTTTCAGAGAACACACACACACACACACACACACACACACACACACACACACACAGAGAGCTCACTTCAGCTGTTCCTGAAGATATGCTGTGACAAATTTACTAACGGAAATGTAAGAGTTTCTCTGCAACGCCCACTCACGTTCCCGTTTTGAGAAACGTTTATTCATTGCAGTTGTAAAAGAAGAAGCAAATGTAGGTTCAACGCTGGCACTTCCAGTGAGTTCATTTTACGCTGCTAATCTTCCAAATTTGGGTCATGGGCCTCCCAAGAGTACAGTTCAGTTAAAAGAGGTTTCCTTACATTCTTTCAGTCTTTTCTGTGCTGAAATGTTCAGGTTCAGTTTGGCTAATGAAGAAGATATTAGTTATTGTCCTGAGCATAACCAAATATTTTACTATTTAGGACATTAAATGTGTCATTGAGCACATTTTGGCTATAGCCTAAAGCTATTGAAAATATAAACTGAATTGGGTTAATTTCACAGTTAAAAATACTAAACTTCTGCTAATTTGAACAGTGGAAGAAGCTTGCTGCTGACATTTACACCTACAGACATACAAAGAGCTGAACACAAGACCGCAAACCTCAAGTAAAAGTTTTTGCTTTTAAGAAGAGTAGGCATCAATTCTGCAGAAAACTGCACCGTTCAGAGGCTATTCATACCCACAGTGTGAGCCATCCACCCAGTCATAACACTTCCATGTAAGGCCATTCGTGTACTACCTTAAACACACCCCCACACTGCTACGATTCACTTCAAAATGCAAGAAAATACTAAAACAAATACTCGTTTGACAACAGAAACTGGCCGAATGAATGGCAGATACTCTCAAGAGGTTAGACAAGTCGTCATCACAACGCCGCATGACAAAAATCCCTCTTTGTGACCACATGTGGCTTTGTCCATTAACAATGCAGTCCTGTCTTTTCATGGCACATGCAAGTGGTACACACACACACACACACACACACACACACACACAGCCTTTACAAAGAGGTGAGTTTATTCATTCTAACATACACCCAGCAGTTAATAAATATACAGGTTGCATGTGCATCACAAGGACCAACAGCAGTCACTTCTGTTTTGGATCTGGGTTCGTTCTGGTTCAGTAATCTGGGGCACAGTAATGTGGCCAAATTAAGTCAGATTTTCACATGCCAACAACCTATCTGAGAGTCTTAGTTAAAGACGTTGGGCCTTTAGTCAAAGAAGTTAAATTTAAGACTTGATTATGAGGTCAGACAAATCAAATTGCTGCACATTTTCTCTGTAGATCTCAGCTGCTGTCCGTATCTTACCCCTGCAGGAATATGTTGACTACCTACAAAGACTTCAGTCAATGCAATCAAGGATGCGAATGTGTGAGTGACACCAGCCCTCTAATAGTACAACATGCTACTTTTGTAGTATTTTGAAATGGGTGAAACCACAGAGATGTCTGTGTGAGTCACCGCAGTCTAAACGTTTAGAAAAAAACCCTGCGACTCCTCTTTACTGCAGTGTCTATGCCTCATTCCAGAAGTATGCTAAACACAAAGTGAATACATAAAGGCCAGAGCCAGACCTTTAAACAAAGAGAAAAAAGGCACATCTGAATATTCCCGCTAACAAACACACACACACACACACGGACTGGAAGTAAGTGCCAAGAAGAAGGTAAAAAATGAAGTTTTAATCTGAAAAGCTTTTGGAGTAGAGTCGAGATTATTAGGGGATTACTGGGGCAGCTGGCAGAATGGGGCTGAAACCTAACTCTCAGCACACCGTTAGCCTTTAAGGGCATCAGGTTCACTCCTTCACAGATCATTTTATTTGTATGAAAATAAACAGCGCATTGTAATAATCAATTTGTGTCCCCAGAAACTGAACGCTGACGACGTGTGAGATTCAAATTAAACAGGATTTGATTATTTTATATCAACAATACCAACAATATTTAATATTAACTGAATATTCTGATCTGTTTAGTGCTAGTTAGTGCCCGTCTACAAAGTATAAATACTTCGTATGGATAACTAACCACTTCTTAACTTGGCTCATATGTAATATCCTATTTATCTCAGAAGCCAAAACAGTGCACGTCTTTAAAAAGCATCTATTTGTTCTCTCTCCAACAGGGTTGTAGCTATTTTTAAATTTAGCTTGTTTTAAAAGCATCTTCTGTGTTCTTTATCTCTCTTTCCCCTTTACTTTTTCCAGTGAAGCACTTTGTAATTTTTGTTTCAAAAAGCACTAAAAAAATAAAGTTTGCGTGCTTGCTAATAAACCTAATTTTCTTGTTTTGAATGTGTGTTATGTGTGTGTATATATATATATGTTTTGTAAGTGGGCCGGCGACCTTTACGTGCAATATGACATTGAAATTATAATTTATTCATTTACTCCGTCCAACTAAAAACCCCTTCATAACCATTTAGTCTAGACGAGGGGATCCGGTATGTATGGGGTTCACACACCCCAGCGTGCAGCAGAGAGGAGGATGCCCAACCGGTGGCGTTTATTAGCCTCTCCCTTCCTCGATTTCAACCGTCTGTTTCCGCGTCTGTTCCGCCGACATGAAACTTGACACCGGCAGCGCGGACGAACGTGATTGGCTGCTCGATTTGCGTTCTAGGGCGAAACTGACCAATCAAAGCGCGGTGCGTACATTTCATTCATGCAAGCCAAACGTTATCACACACATTAGTTTACCATCACTTTTATTATCGTAGTTCGTACAATTATTTAATTTACAGGAGAATTTCAAGTAAAATTCCGGATGACATTTTCTCATCTCAAAGTAGTTGTCCTGAGTTCACCGCGACAGCTCAGGGAGACATTTCAATTTGTGAAATATAAACATCCCCCAAAAAATCCAAACGCCAAAACAAATGTAATTCTACTTTACTGTGACGCATACAGATTGATACGCGCATGTGATATGTATATGCAGCTACAATAAATTAGCCTCGCCAACCTCGACACACTGGAGCATCATTCTGTGCGGTAAGAAAGGAACTTGCCAGGAAATCACATTTCTTACCTGCTTGAGGTTGGAAATAAGTCAGCATCAGCAGACACCAACACACGGACAGTCCGGTGAGTCCCCTCCACATCCCAAACATGTCCTGTCTTCCTTATTTGTCCTTATTTGAAAGAAGAGCCAGTCAGCTAGGCGCACGGGTATGGAGGAGTGGGCGACTTCACGGCAGATCTGTGCGTAAAAAGGCTCTGGTTCAGGCGGAGAGGGGAGGCAGCAGAGTCACGGAGGGGCTGTGCGTAAAAGGCGAGTGCCAGCAAAATATTATGGGGTTCGAGTCACATCTGACGATTTTCTATGAGGCTGACAAGGGGCGGTGCTACAGCAGTGGTGTGATGTTTGAAACTGACGTGGTCACCGCCAGGGGGAGGAGCCACAGGGTAGCTGTATCACTGAATATGTGTGTGTGTGTGTGTGTCGTCCCTCCATTACTCCTCCCAAACCGGTGTGTTTCTTGTGTGTGTGACAATTAACAAAGGCAGTTCTCATCTTAAACATTTATTGATGAAAAAGTCTCTGAAAGAAGAAGCAGCTTTTTATTTATTAATTGTCACAGGGGAACCAAAAATGTGTTTTGTAAAAACCACAGCAGTAACGTAGTAGCAGGGGTTTATGGGTAAACTAAAGGGTGATACTGTGGCTTTGTTGGGAGACAAATATGTCCCCATAGACAGGGAAAATATCCTCATAGTTTGTTTAGGCTGGTGGCACCGGCTTTAGTCCATGTACTATTGTTATTAATATTAGAAGCAGTTGTAACCTAGGTATTAATATGATTATTAATTGAACAAACACAGCAATCTAGTCCAAACAGCAGGTTGGGGGGGGGGTCCAGACATCAGCTGTTGTATCATCATACTTCAGTGTTGAGTGTATTCAAATGTAAACATTAGGTTTCTCAGTGTCCACAGTCTCTGCTTTCTGTTCCTCCTCAAAGGCAATCAGATCATTTGCAAAACAAAATATTATGATGCAAAATGTCTCTGGGAAAGATAAGCATTTTAGCAGCACTGCAGTTTACAGGAATTAGTGGGTTACGGGGAGGCAGAGGCATTGTAGTCCAAAACTATCATATTTCAATGTTGTGATATTTAGTGGCCACAAAAAAAAAAGTGGGTTGTTATGACTTCACAGGCTGGAAGAGCAGTGACACCTCCGTGTTTGGATCGGTGGTCTTTGTGATCAGCGTCTGTGAAGTGGAGAGCGTTTTGGTTTGGAAGACATAGTCATGGTAATATTTATGAGG
>JAVQJD010094716.1:0-16043 GCA_036023655.1 Nannoperca australis | reverse complement strand
TGGGGCTGGGTGACAAAAGAAACGTACATAGAGAGATTTAGAATCCAACGTAATAAACGACGCTGCAGTTCACCGACGTTGCTAATTTGCGTTGCTTGGCAACGACTCACACATGTGCGTATGAGAAAAATGCTAACCCTAAACTTTGCTGTCAAGTAGGGGGCCGCAAAATATTGTCAGGCTGGCCGCAATTGGTCCGCGGGCCGCGAGTTTGAGACCCCTGCTTTAGGGTATCAAAAGCCATCTATCGGCACCTCTAAAGCTCACTTATTGACACGTTATACAAGGATTTCTGTGCAGGAATATTTCTTGGCTGGAAGCCACCTTTTGTCATCTTTTGACAGCCAAGCTAAGCCAACTATTGGCTAGCTGTAGCTTTATATTTACAGTATGGACATAGACAGAGTGGTTTCAATCTTCTCATTTAACTCTTTGTAAGAAAGTAATGTTAAATATTCCTTTATTGAAGAGAAAAATAAAATATATATAACTGAGTTGTCAAGGATTATGTCGCTACTTGGTAGCAAAATGAGGCAAAATTAATGCCACACTGATTAAGAGTGGACATGTTTGTTGCATTAAGATTCAGATAATATGAGAATGTTTCATGTCTTCAAGACTATAGTTTGTTCTCCATTTATCAAGTAGAGTAGAATGAATATCCACCAACATCCGCACTCTTTATTCCTTGAAGTAAGGTTGTTTCACAGACATCTTATTTTTATCATCTCAAGGTGCCGTTGAAAATAACATTAGATTTTTAAGCACCAGAGGATCAAAATGCTGTCAGAGAAGGCTGAACATTTGGCCTCTTTAAACAGTAAGAGGCAGTGGAAACAGCTATTCACAACTGAGAAGATTGCCAGAGAAAAGGCTACAGTGCCAGAGAGTACATCAATCAATTGTTTAATTGTGTCAGTAATTAGCATTTAACAATCAGCAGGCGAACACCTGTATGTATGTGTAATCCTTGCTGGTATTGACTTAGTGAGAAAACCTCACTAAACATTCAGTTCTTGCTTTTTAAAATTCCTCCTTGTTTCATCCTTTTCTGATGTTTTTCTGTTCCAGGTAATACTTTAGAAAACACAGCATGCCTGAATCCTAATGTACTGTGATTAATAATTATGAATTACAAATAGCAAATGTGGATTTGTTATTGATGTGATTTCTGAATATATTTAGACCTCTTGTTTGTGCCTTGAAGTCTAACTGAAGCTCAGTTAACACTCATAAACTGGCCCACTCAAGTGTCAAGCCAAAGTCAGCATATATTAAGACTTAGTCATGAACAACAGCACAGCATATTTAATCTAAAAGTGAAAATGCACAATCCTGCCACCCAATGCTGTAACATGTAAAATGAGCACATATATATTTTTAGCCTCCACTCGTCAATATTCTATGAATGGTAATGTTGGTCTGTCGGTTCCTCACTTTGGATTGATTCGGTTGATCCAGATTTGATTAAAATATCTCTATTGGATGGTATTGTATAGACATTTATGGTCCCCAGAGGATGGATCATATTTCTTTAATGATACCCTGACCTTTCCTCTAGCACCATCGGGGACTGTGAAAATTAACAAGGGTGGAGGTCAGAAAAGGGGGAGGTTTATGTATTTAAAATGTTTGTTCAAGGGAAGGTAGTATATTTTTGGGTGAGCAGGGGAGGGTGTTACTCATTCCTTTTACTCATTGCCAGTAATCCGCACCACCTGGTACCATGCATTTGGTGACTGTAATTGGTTCAACCATTTAGCACCTCTTTATTAAAGAGATCACTCTTTTGTTATTATTTTGAGATTTTGAAGGGAGCTTATTGTATTTTTCTAAGGTTTTGTGAGTCAGGTGGAAGGTCCAAAGAAAATATTAAAACGGTTTTCTATGACCTTGCTTTTTAAATTAAATAAAATATAACATTCATATTATATTTTATATAAACATTCATGGTTCCCAGACAATGTATCCTATCAACTTTGGTTATCTTCTGACCTTTCCTCTAGTGCCACCAGCAGGTTGACTTTTGAATTTTATGGTGAAATGTTTTGATAACTATTGGGTGGATTGTCATTATTCAGACATTCATGTCCCCCAAAGGATTAGCTAATGATTTTAGTGATTTCTTAACTTTAAACTTAACTCTTAACTAGCATCATTCTGTCCAATGCTTTGATTTATGATCAAATACCTGTTAAACTAATGACATTCCCATCAGCCTCAGTTGCACTTTGTGTTAACTGCTAATTGGCAAATGTCAACATGGTAACACGCTACACTAAGATGGTAAACACGATAAACAAGCAAGTTAGTATTATCATTATGCCTGCTGACGTTAGCATTTATTAGCATTTAGCTCAAAGCGCCACTGTGCCAGAGTACACCTTCACAGAGCTGCTAGAATGGTTGTAGAGTAATTCTAGTTCATTTTTATCCAATATTAGGAAAACCATACCTTTCCCATTGTTTGTAATTCACCTTTGCATTAAAGCACTTTGTCTCAATTATGAAGGGTGTTTAGAGTATAGTGGTGCTTGTTAATATTGATAATATGGGACATGATATTCCACAGTACTCTGGTTCTACATTATGGCCTGGCTATGTGCTGTGTAAGCTCACTGAAAACAAAATTGACATGCAGCCTGCTGGATGCAACAGTTCATATACAGTACCATTCAATTGAATGGGAAAGTGTGTCCAAACTTTTGACTGGTACTGTAGATTGTTTTACTGTTTTGACAAAGACGACATCTCTCATATCCCTCAATATAAAATTTAGCATAAATTCCCATGCAACACTGTCATTATGATTTGATTCTATCTTTCTTTCTACCGAGGAAATATTGTGATTGCTGTATTCTCATTATTGGTCTGTGTCAATATCTTCAGTAGCCTTTAGTCAGCCGCTCTGAAGACATAATAGCTCACAGAAATTACATAAAATAATCATTTTTTAAACATTCTAGTCATACACACCTGACTGGGGAACAAAATTGGACCCACACCAAAACATGATCCATATTTTTTCCACTTCATCATTATGGGTCATAACAGCACTGAAATGAAAATAATACACTGAGATCGACTTGTCATGTGTGTTTACGTCTGCAGTTTCCATTCAGTTCCAGACAGGTTGATCAATAAAGGGATAATAGACACTAACAGACGCAACACAGTTTTGAGGTAATGCTTAGTGGACAAAATGCAGACATGCTAGGTTTGATATTGTTTTCTCTTTTAAATTGCATTTCCTCAATCATTTTAGACATTATGACTGCCTTCTCTGAATGTAAACATTATATTTGGTGATTAAGTTTCCCTTTCTGCTCTGGAGGTGGTGTGATATAAAAAAGCTAAAATAATTTTAAGACAAGACATCACTACAATGTCCATTGGGAACAAATTATTATTAAAAGCATTTAAAAAAAAGCATAAACGCAGCATTTGCTCCGGTGGTGATGAACATTCTCTGTACGAGCTATGCCTTCATGCGTATCATCATTCCTCATGAAAGCATTTCCCACCACTTGTCTAAAATTGGACACCCTGGTGAGTCTTAGCCAGCCTACAGCAGCCCTCCCCTCCCCTTCTCCATCCCCCCTCAGCTGGGTAACCCACCGGACAAATATAAACCATTGTATGAATCTACAATCATAAGATGGTGATTATTGTCATTTAAAGGTAGAGGGGAAGCACAGGTTTCTAGATGGTGGTTACCATGGATTTCTCTCTAAAGCTTTTGATATAATGGCACACCCACTTCTGATGTCAGTGCCTCGAGGAAGGCGGGAGGAAGGAGTTGAGAGGGAGAGATGAGAGCAAAGGGAAGGGAAGGAGGGAATAAGTGAAGGAGGGAGGGAAGGGGAGGCAGCCTGTTGCTCATGATCATCGAATAACGTCCTCGTACTCCACAAGCTCAGTGCCTGTGCATAGATGGAGCAGAGTTAAGCGAGGCAGCAGCTAAAAACACATTTCATATTTCCCTTCATGTGCATTCTTCTCAGCGCCTTGAGCAAACGTACAACTGCAGAGGAACTAATTAAGGAGCACAGTGAGTATTTGCAATTTTATTAATATTTTATATAATGATGTATTCAAACTTGAGGTTTGTTATACAGTGAGACACACTTTCTCAGTTGTAAGTCACTCAGAGTTTTGTCACATGCAGCACAGCGTTTGTTTTCGCAGTAAGAAGTTGGGGAAGATGACAGGGCTGACTGATATTTTTGCAGGTTTTTTTTTAAGAGCATTGTGTGGATAATGTATTTACTCAGTGTTTGTTACTGTAGATCTCAGCCTTTGGTTTTCTTCCCACTTGACAAAAATAAACAGATCTGTGCACTCAGTCCTTACTAAAACCAACTTGAATGAAGCTGTCAGTTTATTGTTTAAAGCCTGAATACAGGAAGGGTGGTCAAACGTGGTAATGTTTTTTGGGGATCTTTGAACCCATCAATAATATGTCTTTAACAGATGACAGTGATTTGCATACTGGATACTCTGCACGTACAGTACACCATGGTAACAAGCCGGCAGCTACATTACTGCATGTTGTGATCTGTCAGCATTTTCTGATATCTTGTCCGAGACCAAGTACTCTGTCGTGCTCTACAGGCAGAGATATATACAGTACATATGTTTGCAGAGGCATTTAAAATTGCAACCAATGAAAACTGATGTAGGAGAAACTTTTGAATCTTGAAGTCGTCTACCAGTGAATCATGGCTGATCTGTTTCAGTTAATCCATAAAACAGAATTTTCAATACAGCACATGGTCTCAGTTTGAAGATGTTAGATTACGCCCCACAACGCAAATGTCTCTCTAAAATAAGTGATACATGATATGTAATAGATCATTGTCTCTCCCTCCTCCAGGTAATTGGGACTATAATGAGATGAAATAATGGCTTTTTCCCGTTCTAACAGCTAATAGTGGCTGTCTGTCCCGCTAACTAATTATAATCTGCTATTCCCAGGTGTCTTTATGTGTAAGGTATCTTAGATGCATATCCTAAAGTGCCATTAGAGGAGGTTAAAGGGTCATGGTCAACACAGCAACACTATTTCCATTCAGGGCTCAGACTCAACACAAATCAATGACAGATGTGCTTTGAAATTGTAAGAAGGATAAAGTTATTTTCTCTCAAAGCTTTTTGACCTTAGAGGCTGTGAATTTGGTCCAATGTTTTAACGAGATTGTGGCGCTTGCTTCTTTCATATACAGTCTAAACTGTGCAAAGGATTTGTACCAATCCACAGTGCAAATATTAAAAAAATGCACCAAACTGCCACTTGCACCTTGTTTATATGGAATGGCCTGCCATATCATGTGACAGGAAAGCTTTTATTTTCTGCATTCAGCACCAAGCCTTTTAAGTACTGCCCATCAAGCCATCTATCTCATTTCCTATTTCTTCATGTAAGCTCACTTCACATCCATCAACCCAGCCAAAGAAAGCTGTTTGTCTGGTCCATTTATTCCATCTCATCAACCAAAGTACTTTTTCACTCACACTGTAATAGTGTTAAGATCTTTGATCATTCATTGCTTGTACCTTCTGTCACCTCATCCCGCAGGGACCTCCACTGACTCCTGGTGCAGAGATCCTCTGAAACACTCTGTCTACAGTGACAGACAGTCAGGTCTTCACAGGTACGAGGTTGCGCTTGTCTGCACACATGCCTGGCCTCAGAGCCAGCTGCCTGCAAAAAATAAAAAGTTTACATCGCCCAGAGTTATTAGGTGGTCGTATGATTGCAGCTCAGCAGGAAAAGGACATCAAAAGATAAAGTGTGAGTATTGGTTAACACACAGAGACAGTGCAGAGAACTTAATGTTGTGCAATCTTTATATAATCAAGTTAGGTGAACACTCGCAAATAGCGAGAGTGTACAATTACCCACAACAAAAAGACATATTCTAACTATAAAGTTAATGTGAGTGTATAGGTGTAAAAGTGAGGTGATGGTGAGATGTTTTGTGGGCTGACTCAATATTGCATGTCACAATTTGTGAGTTCTGAGAAATAATGTGGAGCAGTGATGCAGAAATGTGGGGATTTGGTGGGTCGGCTCATACCCTATCTGGGGGATAGAGTGCTTTAAGAGGAAGGACAGACAAGGGATGGGCTGGGAAATAAACTGCAGACAGAAAATGACAGGTGTGACGCTCCTCATTAGCTCTTTGTTAGGGGAGACATTTTACTCAAAGAGGGAGATGAAAAAAACACTTGACAGGCATTTCAAAAGGTTTGAAAGATGATCATGGAGCTTTTTCAAAAAAGAAGGACTCATTAGTTGTGATGTACTTTTAAACCCACATGCAGTTGTATTCATTGGTTAGCAGAACAAAAAATAAACAACCTTTACTGCTAACATAACTCATTATTGAAGTGTATTATCTCCACAGCACATTGTCTTGGACCACAGGCAGAGTTAGGGGGACAGGCATTTTCCTGCAGCTATAGCTTCTTCCAGGGTTTTCAGTATGCATTAATACCGCCCACATACAACAACAAAGAAACATTTTTGTTTACAACTATTCCAGATGGAATAACTGTAAGGAAAGGTCTTCTGAGGGTAGGGTAGGTCTTCTGCTTCTGGCATGCCTGAATGTTTCAGCATTTAACCAGATTTCAGAGAGAGAGGGAGAGCGAGACAGTTTGGTCTTGGCAGCTCTTTCAAGTCCATTTCTGGAAATACCACCCTCTTATAGTCCATTAGAGGACAGTGAGTCGTTAAGGGAATAGGAAGGGAAGTGGTTGTTGGGGAGAATAAAGGTACATTGTGTGGTCTGAATGGCCATACATAATAGACTTAATTTTAATGCATTTAAACATCTATCATTCTGAAACATCTTGATAAAGACCATGATTTCACAATGATACATTATTGCTACGCCAATAAGAATCAACGTGCAATAAAATAAGACAGCGCTCTTCACTCGGAACAGCTGCCACCGGAAGATTAACGGCTGTTAAATATGTTTCGCTTTAATTGTGAGTCTCTGAGATTCCGATTTTCATCAGAAATACTGATCAGTCATTTAATTACCATGTGTTTGTATTTCACAGACTGCGTCAAATTGAATTGCACATCCTTGATACAGAGACTATCTGTCCAATTCTCTTTGTAAATTACACAGCACTTCCACCAATTTGCTGTTATGCAACCATAAATAGTAACCATTAATAAATGAGCTATTAATGTCTCTTTGTAGGACAAAGAACACTGCACATATGAACAGGAATGTTGCACACATTTCTGCAGACTGATTAAAAAATTCAACTCTTCTTCAACTTCTAAAAGGCTTCAGAGTTCTTTGAAAATGTGCTCTGCTTTGAACTTGCAGTGTTTGTTAACATTATTATGATTATTAAACTCATCTCAATCAATATTGGTGGTAGTGAGGCTCTCCAAAGAGAAGGGCACTGTGGGAAATGCATTCCCAATGCACACAGGCAACAGAGACTCCCAACCCAATGACTCACCAGGCAATCTGGAGAACATGCCCTGTGGCTGAGCTGTGATAACGCTGGCAAAGAGAGAGGCCAGACCTCAGCCGATCTGGTGGGGAGAACAACCTTAGCTGTCTTTGCAGCGTTTCATCTCTCCTTTCGAGATAGACTCGGTCCCCCAGAGGAGGCATCTAAGGCACAACAGAGTGAAGAAGAGAAAAAAAACAAGAGTTTAAAAAAATTTCTGCGATGACTGTGAAGAGGCAAAAGCACAATCGGTTTAAAAGGCAAAGTGAGAAATCAAACAGCCTCAAGGGGTTAAGTGTGATTTAATCTAGTAGGAGAGTGGCGTAGGCCTGTGCACATCCACACTGGTGATGCATTGTAGGCGTATTGATAACCTCCGCCGCATGGAGGGAGAATGTGAGAATTTACAGACTCGTAGCAGCAAAAAGTAGGGATTTTACACTGTTTTGAGAAATGATTTTCATTTTTGTGTTTTACTTTTGTTAGATGGCACTAGTGTAGATTTCAGTGACAAAGTATAAATAAAATATGGAAAATGCGAAGATGTGAATGTGCAGATGTTAGGATCCGTTAGAGACATACAGTATTTCAGTGGTCTATATATGGAGTGAATATAGTCTCAATATTATTTATTACGTGATTTGTAAAGAAAAGAAAATTTGTATTTTACTTACATATTACCTATTTTTTACTTCTCAGATCTGATCCTTTTTGCTTTCAAACATCTTTGTACACTTACAAATGTCTCCTGTTACAGATCAGGTTATTTGAAGACTATATTAAAGTTACTGTATGTAACTTTTCATAACATTTTACATGTATTAATCACTTCATAGTCTCTGTGTGAACAGACTTTGTAACTTAAATAATGAGACCTTTCTCGGTTGCCTATCGCAGCCTGTGTACTGAATTCTATGGACTCTGGACAGATTTTGTGACCTTATGAGCACTCCTGAGTGCCTGATCTCTCAACTACAGGTCAGAGTTCCACTGCCCAACAGTCACGATAAAAACAAAGGAAGCAGCTCCTCACAGTAACTAACATTATAAACAACCAAGTAAGTTAACATTACTGCAAAGCATGTGAAATATATTGTGATTTTAGCTGCACAATTTTAGCTAATGTTAGATTTTTTGCTAATGCGCCATGGATATATAAGACCCATAGACTGTATATAAAGATGGATGACGCGTCTCCACTTCCTCCCATTGTAATAAATGAAGCCAAAATACCCCGGATACGGGAGCTGCCATCTTGTGCTGGTGATGTTATTTGGAGCCAGAGACTGTGGGAAATTGACCCATCTTTGGGGGAAATGTATTTGATGTGTACTATGACTTTTAGTTTTGCCCATGTCACATCCGCTAACACGGAGGAGGCGGGGCTTATGACCTATATTGCAGTCAGCCACCAGGGGGCGATCGAAATGTTTTGGCTTCACTTTTGGGGAGTTGTCACTTACATACAGTCTATAATAAGACCTAATACATGCATGTAATGCGGACAAAGTGCCAGCTAGCTAACATAGTGATGTTATCATGTCAAGCTCCCTACGAGCGGCATGACGTAGCTGCTCTGACTTTACTTTCGGTTTTGTTACTGTGTTACGAGAGTAAGAGTAAAGACTCGTGTTCCCTGTGCTCCCACTATAACCTAATTATTTACCGTTATAATTAGTGTTTCACTCCTTCCTGTGCCACCCAGTTCACTTATTCAAGTATTGAGTTCATGGCAAAACGTATGTGCCTGTGGCTCCGTTGTTATGTGTACATTCTGTGAGTTTAGCCATGCATGCATCTATGGAGAGAATTTTGTTTCTTTTTAAAGAAGTCAAAAAAATGGTTTGAGAGAGAAACTAAAGCTTTGCTTGCGAATCTAAATGTTGTGATTCCGGTTCCACATTGTCCTGTGGTATATAGCGACTGCATGACCCAAATCACGTAATAACATTTGTTATGCACCTTAACTCAAGTCCTTTATGATAGATAACATTTCTTAATAGCACTGGTGCTACACGTATGAATAGGTAATTTATATTTTTATATATATAGATAGATTTATATAGTTAGATATAGATATATTGAGTTGTGATCGTGCAGAGCAAAGCATAAATGTTATTAACAAGTGATTTGGGACATGCACTCGCTGAATACTACAAAAAAAGAAACAAAATTCTCGCCATAGCTGTGAAGCATCTAATCTGCTGGAAATATAATAGAAGAAGTTTGGGGGGTTTCTCTGGCTTCGTTCATCTTTTCAAACCTGTTTGAATAGTTCATTGTTCCTCTTTTAACGTCAGCCACAGATGGTTTAGTTTTGCTGACGCCATGTCCCTCACGGAAACTCATACATGTGCCTTAAACATGCGAAGAATAGATTTATTCCAACCAAAGACAAAGACTCAGTTTAAGGTTTAAAGAGTGCTAATATTTTCCTGTTGGACAGATTATCAAAGGTTTACACCTCTCCTCTCAACGAGATTGAAAATCAGTCTCTTCAGATTGAGGTGGTTACATGAGGCCTTTTTATTCTGATGTTACTCCCATCATTAGTGGAATATTAGGGGCCATGTAAATGCAGCTAATGATTCTGTGTGTAGATGAATACTAAATTGGCACCAGCTGCAGATAACCTCCCTGTCAATCAACATGGTTGTCAAACTGACTAAGAGGTGCCACTCGCTCGTGTTCTCCAGCCCCTCAGGCTGTGGCCTGATGCTGTGTGTCATATGCAGGAGGCCGAGCAATTGGTCCTCGAGCTGCCACTAAAGTGCTGCTCTGCTTCCAACATGTTTACCTGCTCTAGACTTTATCTCTTGACAACCTTCACCCAAACTCAGGCTCAAGCTTCCATGTGCCTCAAATCAAACGGCCTATCAATCATTAACCTGTGTATGCTTAAATCTTGTCAAGGTTTTTTGGAGTGACATCGATCCATGTAGTGTTTTATTTTTTTTACTTAAATTGCCCATGCAGGCCAGCTGTTAGAGCTCTAGTTTTCAGTCTGTAGGATAAACAGAAACAGAATTATTTGATATTATTTCATGCATGTAATGGGAGGCTTTTGAAAACAGGGTGGGATGCGTCCTGGTTTGGGGATTTTTTTGTCTCTATAAAAAGAGTTGTTCTTGACCTGCCCCATACGAAAAAGTGTCCTGAGATAACTTTGTTATGATATGGTGCTATATAAAAAACATTAAGACATTTTAACGTTAGAAAAAATAAATAGCACACTCCTTCTACAAATTAAAAGCTGAACTCACAAACAATAAAATGCACCCCTGTTCAATCCAATGCTGACACAGGTTTAGCTGTGTTTGCCTTCGTTCTGGTATGACCAGATGCTTATTGTGACTAAAGTTAGCTAATGTGCTTAGTTTCCTTGTGGAGTGAACTTCAGGTCGCTTAGAGTGGTGTTAATACCGAAGTGCTATGAAGTGTTTTGAATCGGCCAGTCGATACCATGCAGCGCTGTGTTGTGCTAATTGCTCGGGCTGCAATCAGCTGAAGACACTGCGCTAACTAGCTAGCCTACTTAAGGCAGCTCCAGTAGCTGTAGCGGCAGTGGAAGCGGCAGCCTCGTCATGCGAAGACTCCGGTGTGCAAAGACAAAGGAGTCACAGAGGAAGGCCCGCCACTTCTGATAAGTATCACACTACTACTTTTCCTGCTCGCATTAAGTAGCACTTAAACGTTTATACTTTAAAATGTGTTTTCATAGTCTTCTTGTCCACTATTCCACCCGTAGACACAAATAGTTCACCAAGCGTAACCGCAAAATTTCAAACCTCAGTCACTTCCCCAAATCTTCTCCCTCAGCCTCTTCTCTTTCTGTAGGACTGTGGAACTGCCAGTCGGCCGTGAACAAGGCAGATTTCATCCCGGCCTTTGCATCCCAGGCTTCTCTTCATGCCCTGGCACTGATGGAGGGCAGAGACGCAGCTGCCCACTCCTTCAAATACTCGTTCTCTCACTCACCCCGCTCATCAGAACGAGGTGGTGGGACAGGTCTGCTTCTCTCACCACACTTATAATACACATCCAAACCACTAAATATCAACGTTAACTCATTTGAATACCATTTCACCATGATAACTGAACCTATCAAAGTAATTTTTGTTGTTCTCTAACGCCCACCAGGTCCTCTAGTTGACTTTGTGGAAGAGTTGGATGTGCTCCTCAGCACCCTCCCTGATGACGGGACTCCACTGATAGTCCTCGGGGATTTCAACATCCACCTTGGTGGAACGCAGGCTGCTGACTTCATGTCTCTCCGGACTTCCTTCGGCCTGAAGCTGCTGAATACTCCACCCACCCACATAGCAGGCAGGCAGCTGGACCTCGTCCTGACACATAACTGTATCTCAGACTTAACCTCTGTCACACCACTGCACATCTCTGATCACTTCTTCATTCAGCTCTCGGTCTCACTTCTACCAGCTCCCCCACCCTCCCCACCACCTGTAACATTTCGTCGGAATCTCCGTGAACTGTCTCCCTCCCACTTCTCGTCCCTTCTAACATCCTCCCTTCCCCCCATTGATACATTCACCATGCAGTGCACTAACACAGCCACTAACACCTTGCTATCCACACTAACCACATCACTTGACAGTCTCTGTCCCCTGACAACCAGGCCTAGGCGACCCTCCCCCTCCTGCCCGTGGCTAACGGACGTGCTTCGCAAAGAAAGGTCCACGCTTCGAGCAGCTGAGAGGAACTGGCGCAAATCCAGAGACACAGCCGAACTCATTAAGTATCAGTCCCTTCTTACATCTTTCTCTGCACATAACTGAATCCAAGACCACCTACTTCCATAATAAGATTGACTCCGCCTCCAACCAACGAAAACTCTTCTCCACTTTCTCCACCCTTCTCAACCCCCCCCGACTGCTGATGACTTCTCTTTCTATGAGAAGAAAGTCATGGACATTAGCTGCAAATTCCCTGAACCCACCTCCCAGACCCACCTGCTGTCCACTAAAACTAAAACTACCAGTCTCACCACCTACTCCTCACTGTCTGAGATTGAGATCACAGATCTCCTCTCTGCAAAGACCACTCAGGAGGGCGGCCGGGACAGGACCAGGCACGAAGACCAGAAGTGGAAGACCACTCAGGAGGGCGGCCGGGACAGGACCAGGCACGAAGACCGCTCAGGAGGGCGGCCCAGACACGAAGACCGTACATGAAAGGCAGCTGAGGAGGGCGGCCCAGGCGGAGGGCCCAGGGACGAAGACCAGACGTGGAAGGCCAGAGGGGACCAGGCACAAGGACCAGACATGGAAGACCGCTGAGGAGGGCGGCCCAGGCGGAACCAGACATGAAGACTGTACCTGGAAGGCCGCTCAGGAGAGCGGCCTGGACGGGACCAGACACGAAGACCAGATGTGGAAGGCCACTGGGGAGGATGGTGTGAACAGGAGGGCACGGAGAGGCACAGCTGGGGACTGGTGGACAGGCTGGAGGCCTCCGTGGGTGGCCAGGATGGAACCAGGCATGAAGAGCGGACTGCGGCAGAGGCAGCATCACAGGAGCAGGGGGTCGCGGCAAAGGTGGTATCACAGGAGCAGGGGGCCGCGGCAACATCTCATTAGGCAAGGGAGACGGGTCGGGGATGAAAGAGTTAAGCGGGGACCAGGGGCTGCTGCAGCTCGGTGGGGACGGGACCAGGCGAAGGCCGAGGCAGGCCGACGGAGGCGGGACCAGGCGAAGACCGAGGCAGCACGATGGAGAGAGGAGGCAGCAGACTGCTCTGGGGCTCTGGGCACTGGGTAGGCACGAGGAACAAGGGACAGCGCAGCAAATACATCCAAACAAATGCAGGCATAGACACTGGCTGACACAGACAATGATCTGACAAGACACAAAGGGAAGGGACTGCTAAATATATGAATGAGAGATATAAGGACTGTATGAAAGGGTTTACGGATGCATCTAAATCCCAGAGTGAGAGAGTAGGAATAGCTTTTGTGGTACCAGAGAGAAATATAGGGATTCATAAAAGAGTTATTGATAAAGTGTCTGTATTCACAGGAGAGATGTTGGCCATATTAATGGCCCTGGAGTGGATAGAAGAGGTGAGGGTAGGACGGGTAATGGTAGGGTCTGACTCCAGCAGTGCATTAGTCAGTATTAAGAATATGGAGTCAGAAGAGAGACAGGACTTAATATATGAAATATATCAGGTATTATATAGAATTAAGAGGCTGGGGGTGGAGGTGAAGCTGGTATGGGTTCCGGCCCATGTGGGGGTGGACGGGAATGAGCTGGCAGATAGGTTAAGGAAGCTACTAGAAGGGGGGAAGTGAACAGGGAAATTAGTTATGGCAAAGGTGAAATTAAGAGTATAGTTAGGAAGGGAATGATCAAAAAGTGGCAAAAAGAATGGGACAGTGAGGACAAGGAAAGAGAATATTACAGAGTCCAAAGGAAGGTATGGGTAGTAATGTAATGCACCTGAACGTTGTTTGCCAACCGCCAATAAACACCAGAAGAAGTTTAAAACAATATTTAAAGAAAGATGTAGCACCTGCATAAAATGTAGGCCCAAGAAATTAGAAGATAGGACAGAGATGTGTGAATGAGAGGAGCCTTCACAGGGTAGGAGAGGATTTCAGCAACAGAATAAAAAAAATCAGAAAAGTTGAGACAAAAGAGTTTCCGTACTGAATTTTGCAACAAGCTATCACAATCTTTGCTGACACAGATTTTCATTTTTTATTATATTATTATGTAGTGTCAAATGAATTCCACACCATGTCTGACACAGGGCATTACACAAAAGCTGAGTGTCAGACATGATTCTTATTAACTTGACTTAGTCCCTTATAATATAAATTTTTTTCTGTAGGAGCAAATCAGCGTGATAGCTCTTCACCATCGGGGGCAGTTGCTGGAGGGATTGTTGCAGTCATTGTACTCATCTGTATAGTTATTGCTGTTTGGTAAGTATCTAAAATAAATTTTACTTCCAGACTTATGTACATATTTCTTCTTATTTTGAATGTGTGATTAGCTTGTTAAATACATAGTTTTTATTTGTTAGTATTGGTTGTTTCTAGCTCAGGTCTGCAGTTGATAGTGTTGATTATTCTGTTGTGACTGGATGTCTTCAACAACAGGTGGAAATCTTAGGATCTATTTTAAATATTATTATATTTTTGTATTTTACTGATTATTCTTAAATTGTATTTAAAGCATATTTTAACTGATGTACTGAAACTTGCATTTAGATCCTTAGTATAATTATTATTATTACAATTACACAAAACAGTTAATGAGACAACCCTCTTATGTCTTCCAGGTGGTTAAAATCAAAACGTCCAACTTCACAAAAGACACAGGTGAGAAAATTCTAAAATGTACAGTATGGAGATAATTTTGTTTCATTATAAAACAGTCAAAAAAAGTGGTTTGAGAGAGAAACTTTCCACACTTTTGCTTTCAAACTCTAAACTTTTGCTTTCAAACTCTAAAGTTTTGCTTTCAAATATATAATACAAAGATATCTATATCTAACTATATAAATCTATATATATATATATATATATATATATATAAATATCAATGACCTATTCATAGTTGTAGCACCAGTGGAACCGGAAGCACAACTTTTAGATTCGCAAGCAAAACTTTAGGGTTTGAAAGCAAAACTTTAGGGTTTGAAAGCAAATGTTTTAGATTCGCAAGCAAAACTTCAGGGTTTGCAAGCAAAACTTTTAGATTTGCAAGCAAAATTTTAGGGTTTGAAAGCAAAAGTTTAGAGTTTGAAAGCAAAAGTGTGGAAAGTTTCTCTCTCAAACGACTTTTTTTGACTGTTTTATAATGAAACAAAATTATCTCCATATTGTCTCGCCTGGAGGAGGGCAAGGGCAGTCCTGCTGCGCACCTCCCGACAGTACCAGAGGGCCGCCAATCCCCTTCGCACCCCGGCCCCCCGCTACCGAGTAGGACAGCGGGTCTGGCTGTACACCCAGGATCTTCCCCTTCGGGCGGTCCCCCGTAAGATGGCTCCTCGCTTTGTCGGGCCCTTTCCGGTGTCCAAAGTTCTCAACCCTGCTGCCGTACGCCTACGCCTTCCTCGCCCTCTGCGGATCCACCCCTCCTTCCATGTCTCCAGGGTAAAGCCCGTTCGGGCCAGCTGCCTGGTTCCCTGCTCCAGGCCCCCTCCGCCTGCCCGGGTCGTTGCGGGGGCGCCTGCTGTCCCGGTCAGGAAGCTGTTGGCGGTACGCCGTCGTGGGAGGGGCCACCAGTATCTGGTTGATTGTGCGGGTTACGGTCCTGAGGAACGGTCCTGGGTGCCGACTGGGGCCATACTCGACCGGTCCCTCATCACTGACTTCCACGCTCGCCACCCTGACCTGCCTGGGCCGTCCGGTGCCGGCCCTGGGGGAGGGGGTACTGTCACGGGCTGAGTAGGACTCGGGCACTTCCTGATTTATTTTGAAAAGACTTGTGGCCCTGCTGCTGCTCTGTAACTTTCTGCCCCTCTGTTGCAGTATCTCATCAGGTGTGATTGCGGCCACCTGGCGGCCCACACACCTGGTGGTATTTAG
>JAVQJD010094704.1:0-14965 GCA_036023655.1 Nannoperca australis | reverse complement strand
ATGTGTTGGTTTTGGGGTTTTTGAGCGTTGCTGAGCTTAATAAAGGCCACGGGGGATTTGTTACAATCCAAAAACACCGCAACCCCCCCCCCCACCCCCACCCCTACTTCCCCCATCATCCCTGAACTGCCTGATCCAAACCCTCTCCCTCTGAGTCACTCTGATTTACCTCATCAATCGAACAAAGAGCCAGAGTCATGATTTTATGCTGGTGATGTTGGCATTTCTTTAGTCATGTTTTGCTGTTACCTTCCCTTCTTCTCCCCCCAAGATGTGCCATAATCTAATTCCCCCCTGCCATGTTTTCCAATGTTTATTTCACTGTGACCCTTATACATTTGCCAGTGTGATGAGAAAATTGTTATGAAGTCAAATGTAGTGTTTAACACACTTTTACCTGATATGTTGTTAACATCCTGATAATATGTTTAACTTTCAACTCCAGCTGAGCCTTCAGTGTGTGGTAGAAGGAAACCTCCTGAATGAATGTACCTTATTACAAATTCTACCCAATAATCTTTATTCAATTTGGGTGTTCATTTGACAGTGGGCTTAAACCCGATTGCATAACCAAAGCTTGACAACAAATTCTGGCTCATTAATTATTTGAACTGTGTGTTGGTGGCTGTTTACAAAGAACACCATTGCCCCATGTTTATGTGTGTTGTGTGGGAGGGAAGTGGGCATTGTGGACTGTTTAATGCTGTCTCTCAGTGTGCTGTAGTGTGCACTGAGAGTTTGGGTTAGAGATTAGGGGCACCAGTTACCTGCAGCAGCTCCTGAGGGTTTGCATACAGATTAAGCTAATTAGAAATGAGCCATGAGCCTTGCCCAAAGTGTGGAAATGGGATTGACCCATTTTTTATTAGAATTTTGAAGGAAAAAAAGAATAATTTAGCAATATACTCCTTTACATTATGATTATTTTTCACGCAATAAAAAAACAAAAGAGGAGAGGATGTAAAGAAGGGGGTGGGGGGGGGAGTTGTTTATCAATATCCGAGAACAATCTTACACAGCTTTCTTTTGTAATTTTTTTTTTCATGCAAAAATCATGCGGCCAATTTGTTGATGTAAGTGACCTGAACCTCGTGGTTTGCTATCTTATTTAACCAATCACAGCAGAAACATCTGAGCGTCAGTGTAGTAAGCATAGGTAAGACTAGAAACGTTAGCAGTGAAGGATGTGTAGTACAATAGATGTTAAGTTGTTCAGTGTAATATGTAGTCTACTTTTATCTTGTATTAGTGATATAACATATAGGTCTATGCAATATAGGGAGATAGGTCAGAACAGTCAGGAACAGGTGCAGGATAGAGTATTTTATTACACCTTGTAGTTTATTTCAGTTCAGAGTTAGTCAGCACATTAACTTTTTAAATAGATCAGACTAACTAAACGTATATAACTAACCTCATGTTAGGTTTTAGTGCTGTTCTAATACTGGTGTTGCTGTATTCATTTGAACTGTTTTTCTTTTGTTGATCTGGAGGTGGTCCCTCTCTCATGTTGTCTCTAACACTCTTTTCCTTCGTTGTCTCTTTCTTGTCCTAGGAGGTGAATTAGTGTTGCCCATAATAACGGTGGACTCCCTAGACCCCCCATCAATCGTCACCCGCTACCCAGTAATCCCCCCACCCCCTACCACCTACCGCCCTTTCCTCACCCTGCTCGAAACCACCAAAGAGTCCCTCCCCTTGCCCAACGGCCGGCCCCCCTGCCTCCTGGACCAGGAGGACTGCGAGGAGACCATCGAGGTGTCCGCATATGGCTCGGGGGAGATGACCGAGTCGGATGACGAGGACTATTACAAAAACTCCCCCCTGGTCACCGACAGGACTGTCCTCCCTCCTCCTCCAGCCGTCGAGGGCAGCGTCCAGAACCCCCGAGACAGCCATTTCTCCCGCATCCCCAACTCCCACCACCCACCTCTCTCCTCCACCCCCACGGCAAACCCCGACCAGCTCAGCCCACGTATCAAGCCTGCCGCTGGCGGCAGCAGCAGTAGCAACAACAAAATCCCCGCCGGGAAAATGAACACCCGGGACCAGGTGCTGCTGCCGCCGGCCCACCCCTCGTCAGACCCAGGCCACCGCAGAGTCCCAGGAATAACGTACCCCCCAAATTTCCCCCATGTTCCCACTCCAGACCCCACGTCTCCTGAGAGAGGGCTTCCAGGCGCCGTGGAGGTGCAGCAGTCCAGTAGCACTACAGGAATGGTGGTGGGCATCGTGGCGGCCGCCGCCCTCTGCATCCTCATCCTGCTCTACGCCATGTACAAGTATCGCAACCGTGATGAGGGCTCCTACCAGGTGGACCAGAGCCGCAACTACATCAGCAACTCAGCCACACAGAGCAATGGAGCCCTGGTGAAGGAGAAACAGCCCAGCACTGCCAAGACGGTCACCAAGAACAAGAAGAACAAAGACAAAGAGTACTATGTCTGAGGGAGCGCCACCGTGACACACAGAGACAGACAACAGACGCACTTAGAGAAGGAAAGAGACAGGGGAGAAAAAGAGAGAGAGAAAAGGCAGTATATGGAAAATGACAAACATAACATAGAGGGTAATTCATTTAACACTCAGTATTGTCAGGTGGCCATACATGTTACAAATTCCAGTGCAATCAGAGGGAAGCAAGGACATCATCGCTCCATTCACACCCTTCAGCAGTGCTTTGATTTATTTGACATCTAATTAAATGTTAACCATGGTATGGCTGTAAGGAAAGGCTATTACACCTCAGATCTCAACACATACTGTGCCAACAACTGTGTGATGCTGATAAACAGTGATTTATGGATTAGCACCTGATACATTATTTAATATCTTGAGTACTATAAGAAAGCACCACCATCAGTATTTGTGTCAAGGTCTGTACTTCATTCTGAAGTGAGCGTGTGGTGTAAGCCGTTACCTTAGACAGTATCAACATTATTTTCCACCTAGGCTCGATTTAGCAACTCGATATCCATCTGTAAAATCAATATACTGCCAGCTTACAGAAACAGTGTCAAATCCACCTCTCCCACCTCTGTAAGTGTTCGACATCTCTGATCTCTCACCTCTTGTCAGATCTCTCTCTCTCTCTCTCCTTTGCTCCTGCACTCTGTTTCTATCCTTGTCTGCGGTGCTCAGCAGCTGATGCAACGTAAACTCTGCCGTGTTTCAAGCATGTAGTATTCATTTACGAAAAAGAGATAAAAACAGTTTTTCTTTCTGTGGAGTTTAAAAAACAAAAAATATGACGATGATTGATGATCATAACAACGTTAAACGTAGCAACTATGTGAGATACCACTGCTCCAACCTAATGGATGCTGACATGTACGTTTAGCCGCCAAAAACTGGTTGAGGCCAAAACCCCTTGGTCGTCTTTTGTTCCAGCAGATCTGTGTCATGTGTTTCTGGGGCCTCGAGGCGCCCCCCCTAGTGGGCCAGCAGAGAAACTGTCACGTCCTTACAGTTACTAATAACAGAAAAACAGAAAAAACCTCCAGCAAACAAGATGAACTCAGTTCTATATAATTATAAATATATGTATAGACGTTGCAGACACCTATGGACCTAAAGCGTGAGCAAGCGGGAAAGTGAGAGTATGCTGATAATGCGCATCGAAGACGGACTGTAGGATTTTCGACGTCAGAACAGTTTCACCGCCCCAGACCCTCGTTCCCCACAACCCACTCCTCTCATGAACAGTACGGCTGATGCAATGCCTTGCTGCAAGACTCAGTCACTTTGGTTTGCTCTTTTCTTTTTCTTTTTTTCTTTTTTCTTTGACTCTTTTCTCTGGAGAAATGAGAGACGTTTTAGGGAAATTCTGAATTCATTCTTGCTGGAGTTTCACTGTGGAGAAAGATACCCTGCAGCTGAAAAAGCGACTGTGTCTTTCGCCCCTCTCTAGCCTGACTGGACTGATGGCAGCCAATGGGCACAGCAAACTTTGTGGGTAGAGCACACAAATAAAAGGTGAACAGCAGTTCCCTGGAAGATGTACAACAGAACTCTAGTATTCCAATTTTCTCAACTCTATTAAAAAAGAAACTGTACCATGAAAAGAAAAGAAAAATCCTGAAAAAAGTTTGTGAAATGTCTAAATATTTGACTCTCATCCCATTACTAGGAGAAATGTGTTTTCCCTACTATCATTCCTGTTTGGAGAAAAAAATGACTATGATTCTGGGAAACTGAAATTTCTATGTATTTTCTTTTGGTAATTGAACAAATGTGATTTGGGTTATGAATATGAAACCACACATTCTCCTTTTTCAGGGGAGAAAAGTTCTTCTCCTTTTATTCCATCCTCCATCTGTCATCCTCAATCCATTTTTTGTCCTGCATCTATTCCTTTTTCTCTGTATGGCAGATTGTATGTCCCCATACCCTGTGGAGAAAGCAGGCTCTATTCATCCTCCATGTTGTTTTAATTTGGTTTTTTTCTGTCTAACTGGCTAGAGACAAGATGGCAGCCATTTCATTTGGCAGGCTCCATCCGTTCACCCTTCTACCACGTTTGTCTGGTTTATCTCTTTCTCCATTCCAAGCATACTCCTCCCAGTATCTTACTGTTCTTTCTAAATGTTATTGTAAAGTGTTCCAGTGAGATGACTCTAAATATGTGTACATTAACAGAGGGAATACACTTGGTTATATACTTCTTACTCCCTGTGTCGCGTGGTCTGTTTATTGTTTAAATCTTCATCTTTATTTGTCTTATTGGATTTCACCCTAGGACGTGTAGAGTATTTTACAAAAACCTGCACTTAATTTGAAACAATCCAGATCAGGATAATATTTGATGTACAAAGCTGCTGGTTAAAGCCACTGTAGATTTTTAAAATCTTTGGTCTTCCATGTCAAAATTACATAAACTGCACCAACTGTACTGGGATTGTCAAATTTTTCTACTGAATGCAAACTTCCAATATCAAATTTATTTGAAAGAATGATCACATATTTTATACATGGAGGCTTTAAAAGCTGATGTTTTTCATGCTCCCCAGTGATTCTACTTTAGCAGTCTAAATACTGTATATTTTTATACAAATTATTCCATTAGGTTAGAGTTGGTAGAGTAAGAATCTTTTTGATATTTTAGAACTGGAAGATTGGATTATGAACCACATTGTGTTTAAGCTTCAGGATAAGATATCTTATAAATCAGTTTTACATGCTCAGAAATGATCAGAAATGCAGTCATTCAGCCATGGCAGCACTGACAAGTCATATGACATTTACACTTTTGCCATCCATTTGCTGCCCAGGGCCAGATTTTACAATGTATTTTTCCTCCTTTTTCTAACAGCCATTGATCATGTTACTAGACTAATCCAGCTCACTTTTTAATGGTGACAATTTGCCATAATGTAAACAAATGTAGGCAAAAAAAAATAGGGCTCAAATTAATTTCACACATATCACACAAAAATGGCTTTCAGTTGAACAGATTATGAGAGTATTGTATGAACACACTTTGAATGAGTTATGAAGATTTTTTTTGACATTTTGGGGAAAATGCACATGCAAAACTACCATCAGTTACATTTCTCTTGTCTTCATGAACAACAAAAAAAACACGTTTCCACATAGTGAAAGACAAATCATTACAAGCAGCGAATCAGTGTGGTGAAGATGTTTAAAAACAGTGGTGAAAGCATGCAAATGTTCCAAACTTTAAAGAGCAATCATACAGTTCAAGTATAGTCCTCAACACCTCTCCAATCAAGAACAACATGCAGTCAGAGCGGCTTTACTTCTGCACTCTTCTCTTTAAGACTATGTTTTAAGAAAGACAGAGGCTAAGACAAGTGCTATAATGCTACAGTGATGATTTACTCATAATATTACTTTTAAAACTTACTCAGCTTTAAGGTCCTACGTCATTCTCCAAACTATTTGATCATAAATCTTGCTACCTAGGTCTATTGTCACTACTTGAAAAGATATAAATGAGATGAATTAATTACACGAATTGTTATAATAGTGTAGTATGAATATGATAGATAGAAATGTGCAATAGTCAGTGCTGGGTCAGTACCATGCATGTAAATGAATAAACTGGTTTAGGTTCATTGCCAGTTGGCAAAAATGGGGCATGGTGAGAAATTGTGTTCGGAGTATTGGACAGGTCTCTTGTTGAGTGATATTGGCTAATTTTACCTAATTTACATAATATTAGCAACAATTACCATTCACATTTGATGTTCTTCTAGCCAACCTTCAAAAAGCCATGTGAAGTGGAGCCACACTCAGATCTTTTTTGCCAATGCCTATCAAGTATGGCACTTATATGGTAACCTTTATACACATAGCACAACTTTAATGCCCATCCAGTTTGATTACATGGGCTATAGTTCTGTACTTGAAGGCAGTGGTGCTTTGAACTAAATGCTAACGTCACATACCATGCTAACAATGACAATGCTAACGTGCTGATGTTTATAAGGTATACAATGGTTTACAATGTTTAGCAATTTAGTTTAGCCTGATAGCATGCCAACATTTGCTAATTGCACAATACACAGTGCAGCTGAGGCTGATGAGAATGTCATCAGTTGGAAAAAAGGGAAATTCTAGTCCATCTGTCTAGTTAGTCTGGATCAAAGTGGTGGACCATCCTACTGACAGACCAACATTGCCATCTCCAGAGTCATGCCACTAGCATGGCTTTCACTAGCAAGGAACACACCATCCATATGATACGTTTAAAGATTTATTGAACAGAGGTAGATGTCGAATGTTTGAATATTGCTGATGGTTTGGGGAAGCTTCGTGGGGATGTCCGCCGTGGCACTCGGGTAAGACGAACCCCCAAAAAGCCTCCCACAACTGGAGAAGAGATTAGCCGATTTAAGATCTTTGGGATCTGACTGGATGTAACGGTGATATGCTTGCGAGGACCCGCGGCCCATGATTTAAATTGAGTGGGAGACTGAGGTGGCATAGTACAACCCCCCAAAAACCAACAGACAGAGCGGCAACCCGGTGCCGGACTCCGCAGCCGGTGCTAGCGGCTGTTGTCGTTGGTCGGCCGTTGTCCCGTCCGGTGCTAGCTACTGTGGTCGGTGGACGGCCAGGAACTCCGGCATCCCGGTGCTGGTGTCCCAGCCGGTGCTAGCTGCTTTGGTTGCTGGAGGTTGGTAGCTGCTAGCAGCTGCCATGCGCAGTAATCGAGAGTGGTGGTTGCTGGAGGTGGATAGCTAAAACACCTGGCATCCCGGTGCCAAGCGCCATGCGCAGAAATCGAGAGCGGTTGCGGAAGGTGGATAGCTAAGGCCGGGGACGCCGTCAAACTGGTGTCGGCGTCCCGGCTGGTGCTAGCTGCAGTCGTCGGTGGTCGGCCGGGGACGCCGGCAACCCGGTGTCGGCGTCCCGGCTCGTGCTAGCAGCTGTCGTCTGTGGAGGTTGGTAGCTGGGGCCCTGGCAACCTGGTGCCAGACGTCTTGGTCGGTGGTAGCTGCTGCGTTTGCTGAAGGTGGATAGCTAAGACGCCTGGCATCCCGGTGCCAGGTGTCCCTGCCGGTGCTAGCAGCTGCCATGCGTAGTAATCGAGAGCGGCAGTAATCGAGAGAGGACGAGGGATGATTACGTAGGGTGTTTATACGGAAATTGCGTAGTGACGTGGTTGACGTAATGGGGGTGTGTTCCTGCTCCCGAAATTCTGCTAAATAGCAACAATTAATGGCCTCCTTCATGCCTACTGATCTCTTTTGTTACTGAATAGTAGATTCATGTTCCCTCTTCTTCACTTTGTCATCATTTAATATCATGTTAAGGCACCACACTCTTCTGCTTCGTCCTGATTGGTTCTCTAGATTTTATATTGGCCCGAATTGAGGTTGGCCATCCTTTTCCAACATCTGGAAAAAGATAAGAAATACATGATCATGTTAGTCCTGTTAGGGACGTTGTCCCAGGAAAAGATAGACCTCATGCTGGAACCCTTTTCTCATGTCAAAGATGAAAGACAATGTAAACACAATCTAATTCCCACATTTTTGCAGCTTGTCCAGGTATGTTTCCATTGTGCATAACAGTCACAGTCTTCTAATCTCGACATGCTGTCACTCTGGTCTTTCTTGGCAGCTTGACAGAGGGAGACGCTATTGATTCGTTTCTCCTCATCATGAATTTATTTCCTCAGCGGCAGCACAGACCATCAGAAACTCCCATAGGTTAAACTGTGCTAACAAATAACACTATTTGTGCTAAATACTTGTAGGACTGACTAACTCTAACACCATAAAGAGACATAAAAAAACTGGCTTGCCTAGCATTAGGGAGAAATACTATGACCTGCGAGGTAGGTGTCATGCAACTGATGGGGCAGCCAAGCTAGCACTTCTGCTAGCAAGCTAATCTGTGAGCTTCGTTCTGGATGTGTGAGCTGTTAATACAGTTTATATCTTATAGGCCCCACCGCTGTGGGTTGGTTGTTGTAAGCAGTCAGCAAGTAGAAACGTCAATTACATCAGAAGGAGAAGCAAATGCTGATAGGCTTTCACGACACAGTATGTCGCAAATTTATTACACAAGTCCTCTGCGAATTTGCATCTATTTGCGTCTTTGCATTGACTTTGTGTAATCTCATTATGAGAAAAGTTCAATTTGCTTTTGGTGTGAACCCTGAGGGTTCAGCTACTGACACACTTGCTTACATTCAAGGAAAAACAATGTTTTTTATAAAATGTAAAATAAATTAACACGTCCTGTCTTGTGCTTAATGTCAGAGCTGTATTTAACCTCTTTCCCTAACATTAACCAAGAGCAGTGAGTGACCAAACAACCATGTTTGCTTTATTTGCCACCCAGAGATTTTTTAAGGAAACAAATGATGCGCTCCGTGCACATTTTACAGATGTATGTATGTCAAAATGTTATTATGCTGCTTTAGTTGCAACATATTTGCTGTTGCAAATCTGTAGAATATATATGTTATTTTTAGGAGATAGAGCTGGAAGCTGTCTAACAATCTCACACACACACTCGAACACAAACACACACACACACACACACACGCACACACACACACATACACACACACACACACACACACACATACACTCCAGGGACAGGATAAAGCTTGAAGGACGATCTCACTTTTATAAAACTCCAGAGAGAATCAGCTACAGTGAGTTAGTGTGTACAATTGTGTGTTTGTGTGTGTGTGTGTGTGTGTGTGTGTGAGATTGTTAGATAGTGAGGTCCTCACATTGCTGACAGCTACTGCTCGGCCTACCCATAATCCCCTGCAGAACTGTGGCCAGCGTTGGTGTGTTGACCCCTGAATGTATGCTGCAGGGTGTGTGTGTGGGTGTGTGTGTATATATTAATTTTCAGTCTGAAGTGGTCTGAGTTAAAATGGACTGAATATATTTTCTTCCTTGTCAATGCTTATCTTTGGCAACTCCATACTTTAACTCTGTAGCTGTATTCTTTATGATTTTGTCTCATGTATTCATTTCAGTAATTCAGTTATTAGATATTAAATAAATGAAACAGAACAGAAATAAATAAAGACAATACAAATCATTGAATATAAGTAATATAATACATTTTTTGAAAGTTGTATGAATATCAAAGAAAAAATGTTAATTAAAAAAATGCTTATTGGTGAGTAACATGAAGGAAAGAGCAATCAAAAGTAAAGGGAAGAAAATAACGAAGAAACAAATAACTGAGAGGTCAGAGGGAGGAAGGAAAGGAGAGATGTAAGAAGGGAAGGTAGGTTGCAGGGGAGGATGGAGCGAAAGAAGGAAACAAGGAGAGGAAAGAAGTAAAGAGGGAATCTTCAGCGTTCCCCATGGCAACACCCCTCTTCCATCTTCATGCTCCACTGACTCTGATTGACAGCCACCAACCCCCAGCATGCACACACACACACACACACAGACACACACAAACAACTAAGCAAGTACACTAAATATAAACTGCACAGGCCTCTGGGTGTTTGTTGATTATTCGTGTGCATGTGTTTGTGTGTGTGTGTTGTACCAAGACAAAATTACTTTAAACCTCGCCTTGTGAGCTGGTAGAACAGATTCGATTCAGGTATTAAAGAAATGAAACAGCGTGGATGGTAATGAGACGCGTTCTTGCTTAAAGTCAAGTTCAGACTATTTTTAATTTACTGCAATAACCAAGATTGATTGCAAAGTTCTGACCAGTGAAACATGTTTCTGAGATTTACTCACCTTGTTCCATATAAGATAAATTACACTTTTTTACAACTGCTAACTCACACATCTTTGCACTGCAGCATAGCAGTTAGTATCATTTTAGTTATTTTCTTTGTAAAGTATCTTTGATGTATATATTTATTATAAACTGAGATTCCATTACAACAGAAATAAGGAATTCTTTATTACATGGAAGAAATGCTGCAATATGCTTCAATAGACGTTATTGTTTTTACCATTTGTCCAGAGTAATTCCATGTGCTCAAAATAAAATTAGTAAGTAATTTCAGTAATACAACACTAAACTGCACATATTCATTATACAAACGTATATATGAGAGCTACAGATATAGAAATACAACTGTGCCAGTCAACCCACAAATTGTGATCCACATCTCACCTTCTGTCCTCTCTAATCCACCTGGACAGAATCTTTCTGATGTCTGATCCATCCTGAAATTCTGCTGCAGATTGGATCTGGATCTGGATTGGATCCAGGCATCCCGCATTCATTGTGTCACAGAGGGACATCTGGTCATAAACTTCCCACCTCCATGAGGACAACAGTTCCTCTGTAGGGTTGAGTAATGGAGAGTAAGGTGGACGTCCTGGGATGGGCTGTAAACCACTCTCTGACTGGAAGAGATGATGAAACACCACACCGTCCCATACAGTTACAAAACCTTCTGGATCTGCCTCACCTACCCCTTCTGCTCACCTGCCCCGTGTCCCCACCTGCCCCCTCTGCTTACTTGCCCCCTGTTCCCATGCCAAATGTTCTTTGCCTGAAAGCTTTTATGCATTTTTACACCAAAACAAAGCCCTTAGTATTGTCAACTTTTCGCTGGAAACTGCTTGTCTGAAAGAACATCTGCAGCGACTTGGTCATTATCACAGCTACCTGACCAGCCTCTGTCTGTCAAGCTGCCGAGCTTTTACCTGCAGAAGACTGGGGGCTTGTGGGAAATAGTGCTAGTCAAAGGCCACTAAAACCAGAAATACTGAAGTACTATATTTGAGTGTTATTTTTACCATACTTATCTATTCGTTCTAAGGTCAGGTGTTGTGTCATTAACACGTTCGATTCCTCGTTAGCAATGTGTGCTTTCCTCCAGACTCTAACCCTAACCCCTCGTCTGTTTCTGGATGGTGAACTGCTTCACCCCGGGTCACCATGCTGTTGACCTTTGACCTTGAATTGCAGCCCTTTAATTTCCTTTTTACATACACACACACATACACACTCAGGCTTTGTTTAGGGGTCACACTGTTGACCTGCACCTGCCAGTTGCTCCCTGTTTGTTGCCTGCTTTCATAAACAATAACCCCACATATACACACACACACACACACACACACACACATAGGGCTATTGTGTGTGAGGAGGAGGAGGGTTTGAAGGCGATGACTGATGATGGTGAAGAGAGAGGGTCCCTCTGTCTGTTAACACCCATAAACTACCAATCTGTCAGGCTTACACAGTGTGTGTGTGTGTGCGTGTGTGTGTGTGTGTGTGACATATTGGCTGGCCGCTGCTCCGTCTCAAGGGACGGCAGTTGGAAAGCCTGTGGCTTCTGTCTTGATTGGTCACGGATGTCACACACACACACACACACACAGAGGCGTGCTGTGAAGGCGTTGTGGTGTCCTCGCAGCAGCAGATGTGTCTGAGCGTTGATGAGTCTTCAGCGTCTGTCAGAAGCAACAAAAGCCCAGTTTACAGTCAAATAAACAATCGGATAAATACAGGATAAACCTTAAAAACACATCAGCAGAATGACACACGCACTCGGATATCAGGACACACACAGAGACAGGGTGGCAAAATGTGATGGAGCACTTATAGAGATCTGAAGAGTAGTTTCATAAAACTAGTAACTACCTACTGAGACATGTAATATTGTACAATAGAATATAGCCTTCTACAGATTGTAATGCCACCACTGAGGTGCTTTGTAGTTCCTCTAGAGGCCAAGGTATACTGACTTTCAGTCATTAGTCGAGCACCAAAAACACAACATTTCCCATAATGGAACTCAATTCTTCCTTTTTACTAGACTCTGCCTGCTCGGTAAACAGGATTTAATTCAGGGTTCAACGTCTAAACTAACATATCTTCACATAACAACAAAACGTCTTTTCACAGCCTGCGTAGTACTGTCCAGTACCAAAAACACTGAGTAGTAACACAAATTAGGGAGTGTAGATGATTTGTGTTAGGTGTTAGGTTTGCTGTGCTAAATCAGAGCCAGTGGGTTTCTGCTGACAGCTAAACACAGCTTGCTAAATGTAATATATAAAATAAAAAGCCAGTATTTATGCACTGATGTTGCAGCCTTGCTAAAAAGTGATCTTCCAAAATAAAATAAAAAATATTGCTCATGTGCCCTGATTTACAAGCTTTAAATATAACACACACACACAGACAGACACAGTTTTACACTATTTGTCAAGATTTGACAGAAAATGTGATAAGGTGTCAGTGTGTAGAAATCCGTCTGCACAACCCCCATCCTGTCAGACACAAACACACACACACACACACACACACACACACACACACACACACACATACATACACACACGTGTGCACACAGAGAGTATCAAAGGGGTCTCAGCGTTTATACTTTCAGATCAGTAGGATGACAGGAGAGGTTTCCCCTGAGAGAGAGAGAGATGATGGCAGGAAGAATTGGTTCAGGGAAGTTGCAAAGAAAGAGAAAGATGGGAGCAGAAGAGAACAGAAAGAGAAGGTACTGATGCCTGAATTGCATCCGTGTATGAAAGGTGCTATATAAATAAACTTGCCTTGCCTTGCCTTGCCTTGCCTTGCCTCTGTGGCTCCCCCTGTTGGTTGATTTCTGAATGTAGGGTCGTTCAATAAGGTGGATTTCACGTGGTTGGACTTCTTGTTCCATGAATTACCTGTGCTATAAAGGCTCACAAGCTCAGTATTATGTATATCCCCACAGCACTAGTTCTATTGCCATTTGAATATTGGTGTAAATGTCACTACTGTAATTATTTTGATTGTTTTGTCATGTCAAAAGGAGGGCAGTGATCTGGAAACCAGACAGGCAAACAAAGAAAGGCAAAGTTAACAAAACGTCCAGCTCACTAACATTCTGCCGCCAAAGGTTTTCAACCGGATTCAAATCCGGGGACTGAGATGGCAACTTGTGACATTCCAGGATTCCTGAACCAAGCTTTGGTTGACTGGACGTGTGCTTGGCCTCTTTGTCTTGCTGGGAAGTTCAACACCAAGCTTAAAGGTACACACCGAGGGCATTATTCTTCCAAATGGTCTGGTATTTCAAAGAGTCCATGGTCCAGTCGACCAGTTCCTGCAGCAGCAAAACACAACATCTACAACTGCTCCACCTTCATGCAAATCAGGCAGGCTTCTTACTAAGAAACAGTATGAATCCGTATATTTACAAAACATGGACATTCGGAATGAAGGCCTTGGTCTCTTCATGAATAAAATAAGTCTGTGAATTTTCAGTTGTGTAGCTAATGTGTAGTTCATTGTAGTCTAAGTCAAACATCCCTCCAAGACAATATTGCATCACTTAGTTGGAGTCACAGGTTTCCTTCATGAGTTGTACTGTAATCACTTCACAGAGTGAAGTTCACTGTCAGCGTATTTAAATGTAAAAAACCCAGAGGCTGGTTTTCTTTTCTTCATCTGAAGCCTGAAAAGAAAAACACACACTGCATCGTTCAGATTGAGCCGAGCTTTCACCCCATTCCTTTACTTTAACACAAAGAGCAGTGATATGATTTACTGACTGTTATTCAGCAGACGCTCCGACAGAAAGACCTACTGTGGATCACTGGAGTTTAAATCCAACCCAGCTGTTAGTGAAGGACACAAACCTGCAGCCTTTATTTCTACAGCTGAGCTTTCTGCTGACCTAAGGCCTCACATCATTAAACAAACACATCTGTAGGAACACACACACACATGCACACACACGAACACACTCTTTAGTTTTTTTCCCTACTGCAGAACAGATCCTGATTTTGAGTTGAACCATGTCTCCGCAAAATATAAATAAATACACAACTAGCATTAGCAAATGTAGTAAATGTACACTTCCACCATTTTCTTTCAGCATATTATTGAAAGGTACCAAGAATGCCATCAGTGTGTGTTGCGCTCTATAACCTACATACAAACACACACTCTGATTAACCCTTGTGTGGTGTTCGGGTCTGTGGGACCCTTTTATTAAAAGAAAAAGCATGCAATTAATAATTTTTTCACCCTCAGACTCATTGGCCTTGACTTATTATCTGTGAAGAACATATAAAAGAACACATTTTCAATGACTGCACTCTGTACACCCCCCTACACATTTATATTTCATATGTGGTGTTCGGGACCCGAGGGTAATAAAAGTGTGGAAATTGTAGGTGCTGTGTACTTTTACTATGTCCTCCTCCTACCTGAGCCTGCTGTTAGTGTGTGTGTGTGTGTGTGTGTGTGTGTGTGTGTGTGTTCCTGCTATTATCACACAAGGTTGCAACACTGTTATATTTCAAGCATCGACACCTGTCTGCTCCCCGATTTCTTTCAATATTTTGTGTGGTCCCAAGATGGACAGGAAGACACAGTATACATGTGTCAAGTGCAAGAAATACATAAAGCTCTGCCCCTTATGTGTTGCATAGGCTGGCATGAACAGGCTGTGTGTTGAATGGGGCTGATGTTGTGTGGACTGGCATCAAAACTGTAACTATTCAATGGGGCTTATGTTGTGTAGACATGTGTGTGT
>JAVQJD010094701.1:0-29433 GCA_036023655.1 Nannoperca australis | reverse complement strand
ATTCACCCTTATCGTACCACCATTTGTTTTTCAGCTTGTCTAAGATGCCTTGTTCACTGAGTTTCAATACTGCAAGGTTTACAGGAGTTCTTCACGTGGGAAATAACATAAATAACATTATATTATGTTATTTTATGTTATTCAACTTTTAAACTACTACATACTTTACAAAGCGATAAAGCAGGGCTCCTGGCTATGTCAACATCACAGATAGCAGGCATTCTACCTATTACCTTTATAACCCCTAGTCTAAAGCCAGGACCTACCCATATCGCTTTGAGTAATCGGCAGACACTGTTAACAGGGCGACGAGCAGGTACCGAGAGCACTATCTGCAAGTCTATGATTATTAAAAAGCATCGAGGTCTATTGGTTTGGGGGCAGGTATCGGATCACAGGGGCTTTCTGAACAGCATTTAACAAGTTCAGTCCAACAGGAGCTTTGTCTTAACAAACAGAAAAACCAAAAGAATAGACTACCTTTCCATTTCCACAATATAAGCTTTATCCTGCAATGGCTAATACTACTGTCACCAGCATGACAACAATCAATTGTGGAGGTATTACAACCAATTTCGTATCAAAGTAACTATGCCCAAAAGTGACAGCTTAATTAATTCTTGGGCATTCTATTTCGACATATCGCTAAGAAAACCTTATCTCCCAATTACACCAGATTAGTGTGAGATGAAGTGTGTCCCAACCAAACTGCACAGAGCTGCAGGACTAAGCTCGAAAGTATCAGTGGAATAATTCCTCTCAAATTTGCCTGTAGTTGCATAATCTAATGTCTGAAACAGCAGTTTCTTCTTTCTAATATCTCTAGGAGTTATATCATGACGTCCAAAATACTTTAAGTAAATATAAATTATCCTACTATTCTACTGCGCTACAAATTTTTTTGTTAAAGCCCGGATAAAGATAACATTTTGTCGGCACAATGTAACAGTGGATCGTCTTTGGTTCAGGTCAATTTCTTTGTGTAAAAGTGAAAAGCATAGAAAAATAGTACATCGATAAATGAGCGACCTGACTACTCCCTGGGAACAATGTCCCCCAAGGGGATCCATGCAATGCATAATGCACTGGGAGAAGATTACACCACTGTATACCCCTCATAGCCAATCTGGAGAAATGGACTGTGAAGACCAAACCATTGTGATGGTTCGGAGAGACATTGATTAACAATGCAATTACCCTGTAACATGCTCTGTGTCTGAAACTCGATCAAGGCTGCACTGTGTTTTGCCTGAGGGCAGGAGAGAGCTGTGTTAACCGTGTGTGACTGTGTGTGCATGCAGCTGTGTGTATGATTATGTGCAACTCCCGATGTCTGTTGAAACACGGGGCTGTGAGTGGGACAGCGCCAAGCGATGCGCCATTTGGAACACGGCGCTCCGGGCCACTTTATTCCACCTAATCCCGGGGGAGCCAAAACTACCCAGGAAACAGACAGACAGTACATACCTGTGCATGATACTAGATCAATGGCAGCACAAGAGACAGTTGCTTCAATTGTCATGCTCCTGAGCATGAGCTCTCAGTAGGGAGGCCTCCTGAGCTCAGTGACTACAGACCATAGCTATGTTAGCAATGCAAGCATTGAAAAGGTGAGTTTTTCAGAAATGAACCCCACACATTCAGTTAGACATTATTTGATCTGTGCCTCATGCAGCCTGTTATTTTAAAAATGACTCACTGCTGCTTAAATGTTCATCGTGGTCTACGGCCAATCCATGACAAATGACATTAAGAGAGTAATGACACAATCTGCAGACCTTGCAGCTTCTCTGTAATCTAGCCAATTACCTGACCTGTATCATCACATGCGTGCTTGACATCATCATCTGTCATTAAACTGACCTGCATTGTAAAGAAAATAATGCTTCTAGCGTACATGTGTAATCTAGTGAAAATAGCACAAGGCTTCATGGCAGATAATCTAAGTAGTGAGTGGGGTTTCACACTTTGCACCATTAGCTTCCATAATGGAAAAATCATTCATCATTTAACCACAGAATAAGAGGGAGAGATCTGATGGTCAAAAGGGTCACAGCTGGGTTATTAATGAGTTGGGGTAGGAACTGCATGTAGCGGAATCAAACCTCAGGTGGTTTATCAGATATCGCATTAAAAATAAATCATGGGTCTTTTGTTTAATTAGAATTCTCACGTTTGCCTGCAATGCTTAGTCCCCTCAAGACGCCGCTGTTCCCCTTGCTTTCCTGTCGGCCTCAGCTGAGCAGCCATTTTGAGTTTTTTTGCCGTTAAGTAGAATTTATCATGTTGGCTTTAAAACTCATGGGTTCCGGGCCAGTGTCATGGATGTGACGCAGCTGTGCGGTGAAGTACGGTGAAGCACGATGAAGCCTTGTATTTTACAGGATTAGCAAACTTCACCTTCAGGAAGGAAGGCTGGAGGCCTTTTCAATGTAAGATATTCACTGGCAAACTTTAATGACAACGCGTGCGACTTCATTAACTGGTTTTACCCATACTGGCAAAGTTACCCAGACCAAGTCATAACATCTGGGACTGGGTGATCTGCCCTACACATGTGTAAGGGTGAATAAATAAAGCTCAGCTTTTCACAACTGCAGGGCAGCCACATTCACCTAATAGTCTCCCTTTCTGAGAATTTCCAGTAACTTCAAAGTGTGTCATACAGAGAGAAAACTCCTATCTTAATTTATATTCGCTATGAACATTACAGTCTCAACAACCACAAATATATTTTTTTCTGTTGGTTAAGCAAAGGCTCCTCAGTTTGATCTGAGCTGTTAAAGCGTCTGGTCAGAATAGCAGATATTTTGGTAATCTGCTGTGGGGCAGCAGCAGGTTGCCTGGGGCGGACAGTTGGTTTGGTTATGGTTGGGTTGTTGTAACAGCCTTGCCGATTACTCTGCACTATGGTACCCGATTGTGGTGACATCGAGGCTGACCTTGGAGTCACCTCCCCCGCTGCCGCACTCTCCCTTGTCGTACCACCATTTGTTTTTCAATTTGTCCAAGAGGCCTTGCTCATTCAGTTTTAAAACTGCCAGGTTAACAGCATTTCTTGAAACGATAAAACATAACTTGTAAGAAAATGCACAGGTCCGTGAGAAATCTAATGCAAAGTAATAATTGTACTAAGCATCATAATGATAGTCAATGGTAGTGAGGCTACCACTGTCAAAGCAGGGGCTTAAGCACAGAATATCTATCAATCAGAATGGACTAGGAAAGGACAAATTGTTTAAGAATTTAAGGAATATGGAGAAATAAGAAAGGCTCATATAAGGTTAAGACAGTGTTAAATCTTGGAAAAGGTGGCATGAAGGGTTATGTAGTTTAGAAACTGAAGTGTGCGGGATGGGGACACTTGTCATTGAGAAGAAAAGTAACAACAACAAACATCATGCAATTAACATTCGTCACAAGTGACAGCGCAGCTTTTAAAGGCTAAATTGAAAAAACCATTGAACTGTTAAATTAAAAGTGACAACACAACAGTCAGGTAGGACATCACACAGGACAGAAGGAGATTGAAGGAGAGAGAAAAGCAACAGTAAGAGAGTAATAAATATGAAATGATTGTTAACTTTAGCCTTGCTATCTGGATTTGATTCCTCTAGTAGAAACAAGCAACTCTTGTCATATATATATATATATATAAAGATATTACAAACACATTATCGTTATTTAACCCGTGTATCCAAGTGCATTGAAAGACAAACCACCATTACCTCTGTGTCCGTAAAAAAAACAAGAAGAGGAAGAGAAGAGAATGACAACAGGGGGACATCAGGGTAGGTGGAATACTATAACAACATGGAGAATATTGTTATATTATCCCACCCACCTTAATGCTGAGCCTTTGGGCGTCGCCACACCGTATCCTTTGGAGTCGAGGTTCCCGCCCACTTTCATGGTGTCGCACGGCTTCCGCTGCTCAATGTACTCGTTCATGGTGGACTCGAGGAGGAAGGCGAACTTGCCCTTTGACTTTCGTACCCGGGCTACGCCATCGGGTGTGGTCTTAACAAACACTGAGGGTTCAGCGGATTTCATGTATGACCACATCTTCTCATATACTGCTATTTTGGATCGCTGTTTAGAAAAAGAAATGAGAAGAGAAGTAGTTTAGACATCCAAAAAGTAATATGCATTTACTGGATTTTGTAGGATTTCTGTGCTTAATGATCACTTATTTAAACTGGCATCATGAAGTATTTATAGACATCTCGGAAAACGGCAGCGTGATATCTTTAAACACTTCCAGAAAATGTAGCTGGTTGACTTTTACAAGATCATGAAGTACAAGAATTTACAAAATCCATTTCTCTTCATCAGCATAAATGTACTCTTTAAATATTATGTTGCAGCTTGAGGCTCAAATTCACTGAGAATGAGGATCACACATCACCTGTACCGTAGCAATGTCGTGCAAATTGTGTTTTAGGAGAAATACTGGAATTTGTTATTTTTGGTTATGAAAACATATAAAAATCAATAATTTAACATTTGTAACAGTGAATTGTGGAGAATTTATATAATGTCTATGAAAACTTGCAAAAGATTTGAACCAATCTCTTTTAGTGAATTTGAGCCTTGGTTTATTAGTCTTAATTTAACTTGTAGAACTTATTACAGTCATTCATTTCAACAACGCTGTGCATAAGAAGCAGTGCACAAGAAAGCGGGTTACACAGGCACAAGGCGACCCATCACAAAGTGACACAGATGAGCATTTCCCCAGTGCCTGGGGGTCAGGCTTAGCGAGCCTGTAAAATCTGTGGGAGTTGAGCACTATCTATAATAAGCATCAATTAAATTATTCAATGCCGCTGGATTTATTTTGGCATAGGCATTTCACACTTTGAACAGATCCTGGTCCAAGCAGTGATGAGCCAGCTCCCAAGTGGCACTGTGTGTTCTGCAGACTGGATCTAATATAAAACAGTCTTTCAGTGAAGGCCAGAAAAAGACGAAGAGGTTGGAGGGTTTTCAAGAACTGGCTGATTCAAAGGATCGACTGTCAACCAAAGGGTTTGTGTATGGAATATGGACATGCTGTTGATACGCCAACGTCGGTCAGAGAAACTTCAGTGTTTTTCAGTCTTCAGTTTAGCAAGAGTGACGTGTGAAATGATTTGTAGTTATCGTCATCAATTCATTTAATAGTTATCAATTAGTTGACTGACGGAAAAGTAATCAGCAACAATTTTTATAGTTAGATATTTAGATACAAGTAATTTATCAAGCAATATGACTAAGAGTCTACAGCCACACTAGCAGCTCTGTGAATGCTAACATAAGCACGCTAACAATGCTCACAAAGACAATGTTAACATGCTGATGTTTAACCATTTTCACTCTTAGAATGTCACTAGTTTTGATGATATTTGCTCATAAATCAAAATAAAATGTTAAATTAATTCATTGTGCTTTTTAATTAAAACACTTCTGACATTGTAGACTAAATGCGATTAATGGAAAAAATCATAAAGTCAACTAGGAATACTAGAAAAAAAGATAATGTATTGTAAACCTCTATTATTTAAAGTTGAAGATAAAGAACACTTAGATAACTGCATGTGAATAGCCTGCGTCTCTGCATGGCCGAGATACCAAAAATGTCTCTGTACCATAGATTGTATATAAAGATGGACGACATGACAGCTCCCTAAAAGTGAAGCCAAAACCTCTTGATCGCCCCCCTGGTGGCTGGCTGCAGTATAGTTCATCAACCAAGAACATTTCAAATAAAACATTGCCAACAATGGTCATTTCACGTAGTTCTTATCACGCTGATGTGTGTTCAAGTGTTCATTTTTTTTTGATATTTTTGTTTATTTTATGTTGTAAAAAAGGGGTGAGATTTTTTACTCAATGCTCCACCGTGGATGACTACTGCATCAGACCCTAGCTCCAAATGATGTCACCAGCACAAGATGGCAGCACCCATATCTGGGATATTTGAAGTGGACACCATCTTTATATGGTCCATGATCAGTACACAGATTCATCACTGTCCAGAATTGGTAAAACCTCCCCTTAATATATTCACCTCTAATGCATTTCTATTAATAAACAAAAGCATTAACCTTCCCCTAATGAAAGTGCTTCACTGGCTTTATGTAATCATATAGAATTTGTTTGTGGAGCATCAGGCCAAGGGTGAAGATGAAATGAGACAGCAACATAACACAAATTTTAAAGTCTGCATGCTAATTGTCGTCGGCTTAGATGAAAAAGCCTTGATGTTGGATGGTGGACATTTTGTTTTAATGCAAATACAATGGGCGGGTGGGCAGTCAGATGTTATGTTTATGTTGACAATTTTGTTTAATGGGTTCAATTTGCACGTGTCAGGCATCATGGAAAGAACACTAGCTTGGAGGACAGTTTCCCCATAGGCCTGGGGCTCATCTGCTCGGCAGTGGGAAGGCTCCAGATGCCTCCTCAAATGAAGAGAAAAGAATGGATCTGGGCATTGATTACTGACGACAGAGTGTGCTGCCTCAGTACTTTATGAAGTCAATTCATCAGTATCAAAGTGGAGACGAGAGAGAGCGCGACCAAAACCTAAACAGGCTGATTCCACGGCAACTAAAGTCACCAGTGAGATGCTTAAGGCAAATTCTGATAGAGAGAGAGAGAGAAAAAACTAACACGATACAGTGAGAAAGCCCAGCAGGGGAAAAGAGATATTTGATTATTGGCTGCTGGCACACACGTTCTCACACACTCATACAGCGCACACACACGAACACCGTAATGCACTGGACGTCTACTCTCATCTCCTTTAACACGTAATCATTCACATTCTGGTCTACGGTGGTCATTAAAAATTTAATTAGGGGACAATGACAGCAAAAGTCCATCATCAATGAATAGGCAATTTGTTGAGCAATTATATACTGCCATAAATACAGCTTTACACGTGTGGCTCACCTTCACACCATATAATGGTCCTGTTAGAACATATTGCTGTATTCTAAATGAGCTCCCATACAATTAGCAGGGAGTGGCTACATTTGATAGCTATTTTATAAAGCAAAAATAAATACGGGTCTATGTTGGTTTCTGCAAACTGTATAATCCTCCTCCTTTAAATGTCTTCAAATTATGATAAAGCAATCATCATGTTGCTCTGTTCACAAGGAAGAACCTGAATAGTCGATCTCAGCCAACCCTCCTACCTAAGCGAGACAGTTACATCATCTGTGTAGGTGTTCCTCCTGTAAATCTGTTAGAAGCAATGACTTTCCTGCTGTCTTGTACTAGACATAAAGACAAACTCAGGCCTGTCATTCCAGCATGGTGACCTAAGATGAGGAATAAAGCGAACAGGACTTGTCTTTAGCAACACAAGGTTAGTGCTTATTATTCTTCAAGGGGAGAATCACCAAGGCCAAATCACATGCAGATATGAGCGCACAGGCACTCAGGCACACTAATGCATGCACATACAAATGAAGGTTTCCTTGGATCCGGGTACCTGCAATCCGGGTGCACGCATTGCCTGGAGGTTGGGGGGGCGGGGGCATCATTTACATATACGCATTTAGCAGACGCTTTTATCCAAAGCGACTTCCAAGTGGGGAGGTGACCGGGGGGTGTCCGGGGTCGAACAAATGACCTGCTGGTTGATAGGCACAGAGCTGTACCTCTCAGCCAACATAGTTGGCCACATGCATCAACATAGTTGATCAACATAGTTTTATTTTCTTAAACTTGGAATAACTGATTTTTGAGCTGTAAGCCAAGTTTCTCATCTCCCATGTCCAATATTCCCTCTCTTTTAGCTGTGTTTTTAGTCTCCACCAGCTCCTGAGGGAAATATCTGGTTCTGTAGCTGCTAAATGCACCACAATGTGCTGTTTGGCGCTGTGCAGGTAGCGTCGATTTATAGAGCTTTTTTCTGAAAACAGCTACCTGAAGCAGTTGAAAATGACACTGTAAGAATTAAATGGATCTATGTAACAGTTTTAGGATTATGTCTGAGGGCAGCTGTAATTTCCCCTTTCAGAATTTAAGCACTACTACTGAAGCGCTAATAAATGACTCATATGCTAAGAATGTTCTGTAATACACTACGAGAGTTGAGAATTTCCTTCTAGGTTATTCACACACAATAAATAGTAAAATAAATGTTGTTGATGATGAAAAAAAAAGTTACTCGCCATCTCTTTTAGGCTGCCACCTATTTGGGATTGTGAGATGCAAATCTGATATGTCAAATATGCTAAAGCCGTGGAATTAAAACTGTGTTAAAAATCACAAGGTACTTGTATCATTTACAGATCTTTTTTTTTTTTTTACAAAGTTACGTTTATTGAGGCATGAATTAACATTATTATCTGCATTATGGTTTTTAGGAATCTCTTGACAGTCTAGAGATGAAATGCTTATTGGCCAGAAAAAATAAAGCCTTTAAAGTCTTTGGTGATGACAGAAGGAAATCTGACAGAAAGACAAGAGGGATTTTCTTTTCTGCATTTTCAAAAATCCTTACTAAATCTCAATTAGTAAAATGAGATTGGAGATTTTGTGTTCCAGAAGTCTCCAACAATGTCATTGTAATGTTTGAGAAGGGACTAGTGATTAAAGACAAAGTCAAAGAAATCGCCCTCTCCATTTTAAATAACCACTTAATCTGTATTGATTTTGAGCTATGCCACTTTTCCAGACCTCTGTCCATTACCCTTCGAACTGCAGCCCGTTTTTTATTCATCCGTTGGCGTCGCAGGCTGCTTTCATTATGGCCTCTCCCACATACGCTCCACTGCTTGTGTATCTAAATGCCATCTTCAAACACCCACCACTACATTTCCTTCTACTTTACTTCCCTTCCATTTTGTTTGTGGACATCACCACTTTCCCTCAATATCCTGTATGCCAGGACTACCTGTATCTCAAGTATGCAGAAATGAAAGTTGAGGCTCTGGGGGTGTACTTTGTCATTGAAGTGCCACATGCTACGCCCTGAATACCAATCACTTGTCTTTGATGCTTGTTGCTGAACTCCAATAGCTCCTCTCTCGCCTGCTGTTGCTGCTCATCTAAAGTTCGATGAGGCCCTCTGAGGACAGCGCATTCCCTCAGAGGTTACGCCTATCTCGCACTAGTCTATCATCACTTTTGTCAGCTTTCTCTTTTATGCAAACAGGCTCTAATCTTTATAGGAGCCTCCCCTTCACTCAACACAATACTGAACCACATAGTGACAAGAGCTCGGGGAATTGCGTCACAGTGTGCTGCATATGATTGCTGGGCAACCTAAGGATTTCTTGTAAAAATCTCCTTGCTAGCTCCTCTTCACGCAACCCTGACCTAAAAAAACTACTTATTAAACATTGTGTTGGACCATGAAGAAGCTATAGTATCTGTGCCACAATAGCTGAGACGTGAAATTGATTTTCATGCTTAGTAAAATGCATTGGTGACTGCACTCAAGCTGTTGTTGCCATCTCCACCACACCTGCAGATCAGTAAGATGCATGATGTTTGCTGTTGAGGCTTTGGTTAATGTATAATCTTTTGAGGGGAACAGAAAACAATGCTGTGGTCTCATTTCTCTGCACAATTATCATTCTTTCATTGTTGAGCTGTTTAATGAGGTGCATGATGGGACCGCAGTGTGGCTGTCTTTGATGGTCTCACCCCGGTCTTTACACGTAATTAAACAGCCACATCAGCCCATTTTCTCATATCAGCCATTATTACAATCCAGTTTCTCCTTAAATGTACATTTCAAAATGTAACCGAGCCAAGCCTTTTGATGGAATAAAACCTCATCAAGAGGATAAATATGGCCTCGGTGGTACAACTCATCATTTTCTAATCATTAAAAACACAAATATTCAGCTGAATGTATGAAAATGTCCATGGCAGGAATTAATATAATGAAACAAATCACAATGGTGCAGCGGCGCATGACAGCTGCTATGTTGAGGAAGGGCAACACAAAGCTTGAAGCTATCCCGCATTGTCTCAAGGTAAAGCAACAGACAGGCTGGAGACAGAGAAGAAGAGGGTGCCCAAAAAAGCAGGGTAGTCTGGGGAAGCGGAGCCAAGTGCGGGTAGAGTCGCACTGCCAAGCGCCGTGAGCCATTCAGGCTTGCACTGGGCACGTCGACGGGCTCCCAGGCCAGCTGTCCTAGATGGTTGTGAGCAGCAGAATCAGGGCTTTCTGGGGGGATCTACTCTAACCACCTTTGAAAATTCCTCTACGGATTCTCTCTCACTGTGATGTGAATATTGTCACAGTCGGGTAATGAGCCGTATATCCAAACTGTCCATTTTTCAGGAGCTAAAACAAAAACATAATTGATGAAGACGATAAGAACAACAAAAACCAAATCAAAATGACAGTTAAAAGGTTTTGTAGCTTATTATCACAACCCATATTGATGTTAATGTATCTTATTAATGTATTTTTACAAATGTACAACATTACCGAGTTAGATCTACTTTACAGACAGCTTTGTAAAATAAACCAGGTGAAATCATCAAAAATTAATGGCCCGGGGTGGCAGAGATGATGACATATGTCTTGTTTGAAACATTGGACTTGATTTTAAATTTCCAGCTGGTTGATGCCGTATGGGTCTAATTAAGTCTGAATGTATTTCCTGAAAAACAAATCTGAAATAGAACTTTAACTCTTATTAATCAGTGTGTTTTTCCTTGTCAGCCTTCTACAGCTTTAATTAAAAGTCCCTTGGAATTGCAGTTCACACATGTCATTTCCTATTTGAAGACTTAGGGATATAACTAGGACACTCATTACACAGGAATACAGGAAAAACTGTGCCTCCCTGATCACCTCTTGGATTGTTCCACCAGCAGACCTGTGGTGGCTCCATTATCAGGCTGGAAACCTAATCTGTAATTGGCATCCATCATATCTGTGAGGCAAAGACATATACTGTATATACACCCAAACAGCATCTCTGATGAAAGAAAAAGCGATGACAGGCTTTGTGAGTTGTTGTATGGAGAATTAAGTGCTCCTGTCATGCATGTCATGTGCCATGTTTCCCAGGATATATTATCTTCACAGTATACAGCCTTTTACAAGCAGCTCCTGAGAGTGTACAGCCTTAAAACAAAACTCTTTTAAATATCGAACTCTGCCGACTCTCTCTTGTCCTTCTTTGTCTGAAAAAAACATGGATTTGATTTTGCATTTTGTTGTTCTGAGAAATTCAACCCAGGGGTAATACAAATGAATTGCTCTTTCTGCCAACAAGCTGCAGCTGTGAAGCATATGAATTGTTTCTCTCCTGCTGATGAGTAATGAGGGAGGGTAAGATAAAAGACTGTCATATTGCCTTTTCGTCATCACAGGCAGAGTGCTGTTTTATTAATTCTTTTTCAACTTATTGCTCTGCAAATGCAGAGGATTTAACTGCTGATGTAGCCACGCCACAAGCGAAGACATCTATGAATTTCATAGCAGAAGGTTGATCGCTTTAAAGATATGCAGTGTTTAAACTCCTGCATAGTGAGCATGTGGCTGCCTTTCAGACACTAATATACTTTTGCTTCAGATTTTACTTAATTTATTACTTAATTGCCAGGCTAGTCCCTCATGCCTACGGACATATTGCTTATTCCATCTGAACCGTCTTTCAGACTGCTCTGTTTGACCTACAGGGCTCTTCTTCATCAAGTCCAATTTGCCAGCCATGGCTGGCTAGCTAATTATATTTCATGAACTGACCCTTCTGAGTTTGAGCCTGATGTGGGTGCTTTGATTAGCCTCCTGTTTTTATCACCTCTGAGTCTTCCACGTTGTTATCACACTTTCTGCTGACAGCCCCAGCGCCTCAAGGTCGCACACTGCAGTACTGCCGCATAAATTTCACGTTTATGTCATAAGAGTTCAAGAACTGCCTCTCTGTCAACATGCCACATTTGGAGCAATCTTGTGTGGGTCAAGAAGGCTGTACTAAAGGTACAAAATGGAAAGCTGCTAGGAGTTTATCAAGGACGCTACACAAAGCAGCTTTTTGTGATGCAACAAGCTTGAGTGCAACATATTTAGGCCTTTGCATGTTTTGCTATTTGGCTGAAAGCAAAAGAGCCACTGGCTGATTAGTAAGAAGCTGTGTGAGTGTGAAACCAAACCATTTCTGGATACTACTCACCCTAAAAAACTCCTTTGTGGAGCCTGAGTCCAGAGTGCCGTATGCTATCTCTGTCTGCTTGGCCAAATCTTCGGCACTTTCTATAGGAGAGACCATCCTCTCTACTGTCAAAAAGGCAGCCAGGTTGGCTGTGTAGGAGGAGATGATGATGAGGGTGAAGAACCACCACACACCACCGACGATACGGCCCGACAGAGACCTAAAAGAGGGAGGTTGACGGCAGGGAAACACAAAATGTAATTACACAGTGGCATGTGGTGCCTATCAACGTGCTAAGATCTAACAGTTGTGTTTATTGTACCTAATTGCATCGTCAGAATTTCCTTGTAAATCAACCTAATACTAATACACTTTAAGTCACACATTTCCAAGGAAAGTAGTTGTTTAAAAAGTCTTTATTAGGCTGTGAAACAATCAGGGTCAAAGTTAATTTCACAGCCTGAAGAAAGTATTGATGAAACAGTTTTAGTGATGATAGTTTCAGCATACAAACTGACAAATGCAATTACACATATAATGGCTGCAATAAATGTGAAATGACTTCAGCTTCAAATAGTTCCTAAAGGAGGACGACATGAAATAAAGATGTGTAAGTGACGCTGTGTATGTGAATCGCATCACTTGCACTTAAAATTTGATATTAGTCTAAAACTTTATGGTAGTCAAATGTTTTGTACTATTCTCTGCTGTCCACTCCTGGTGTGTTTAGGAGCTGACCCACCTGGGGGAGATGTCACAGCCCTGCTGCATGAAGGCGCCCAGTGAGAACCAGAGGGAGTTGAAGATGCCAAAGTCATTGGGAGGATCAGGGGGTGTCTGTGGGTCTTTGGTCTCGTCCTGTTCGTCGAGGTTCCACTCATAAGGACTGAACCGACTGACCAGGAACAGGACCACGCTCACCCCAATATAGGCAAACACTATACACATCCAGATCTCATAGGCCAGCGGGTCCAGGAAGGAGAAAACGCCAGGCTTGGACTTTTGCGGCTTCTTTATCATAATGGAGATGCCCAAGCTCATAAAGGGTTTGGAAAAGTCTATCACCTCCTCTCGAACCAGAGTAATGGTGAGAGGTGCAACAGCTATATCTGCTCTCTGGAAACAGGGACATGCACAGTAAGCATTAGTCATGACCTGCATAAGGAAACGGGTCATTTTAAATGTATGTGTGAGTGACTGGAGCTTGAGAGAGATAATAAAACAATGTTGTTATCACACATTTTACACATGATTATTAGAAAAAAGCCACTGGCTGTAACACACACACACAAACACACAGGAATAGCCGAGTGGCATTTGCACTGTGCTATGACCTGGGATGTTAGCTAATACATCTGAGATTCAAACTGTAAAATGAATCCGATTTTTTTTAATGAAATGTTGCAACATTGGAAGGTAAGAAGGAGAAAAAGCTCGCAGGATGACTACAAGACTTTCAGAGAGACAGCTTGGAAAAAAATCCACCGAGACAGATGGGTGTTTGAGTCATGTTTGACCAAATGCTTCCTTAATCAGGACCCAAGGAGAGAACTGAGGAAGAAAACTTTTCAATTGTACAACTCCGTAAAACAAGCAGTTTCATGCTACATCTTGTTACTCTAGCTGTAATCAGTCATTGAATTGTTTACATTGGAATTACATATTAAAAGAACGTAGTCAGCTGACTGAGGTTTAATACAAGTGTAACCATTGTCAATAAATGGCTGTATTTTAAACAGCAGATTGTACAGTAAAGAAGCTGGTGTACACAAAATAATCAGCGAGCCACATGCCATTCAGTAGGCTGGATTTCCCAAACACAGCTTATTCTGGCATTAGCTTTATTTTTTTATATTTTCCAAGCTGTTTCTCTTTATCTCCCTCCTTTGCTCTGCCGCTTCAATCACATTATGTTATCAAAACACATCCATGGAGGTGGTGCTGCCTTTTTAGAAATCACAATGGGTTTCTTTGGAAAAGCAGAAGAATATAATTAATCACATTAGACAGTGTTACTGCAGCTAGTGTGTGTGTGATTAATTAAATAACTGCTCCTCTTCAAAGGAGCCACTCTGGGAAGGGCCATTCTTTGTATTGTGCTGTATTGTCTTTTTTATGTCGAAATTGAGAAAACATTGGATTGAAGCAGCACGAAGCAGAAAATGTTTCTTACAAGGTCAAACTAGGAGCAACACAAATAGACCCAATAAACATGACTGTTTTTCTTTACCCTGTCAACACAACACTGTGAAGGGCTATAACCATTTAATCCTCGTGCAGGCGTGAGCAGCACTCAATCAATGGTGAGGGAAACAAAGCAATAAAGAGCAGCCTCGGGCCTAACCTTTAAAAGACAACTAAAATCAAATTAATTTACTGGTCAAAAGGTCAAAATGTACAAAACTATTAGTCTCAGCCCACCTGCTGTAAAATTACAGGCCTGGAAGGACTTGACAGCGACGTGATTGGGATATTTTTTTCACCTTCCATCTGCAGGGAGTGGACTTTTCCCATTTGAAAGATAATTTGGTGGCGATAGCACATCAAACCAAGCAATCTCTCAGGCTGATAGTTGGGAAATTGAACAGATGAGGAAGCCTAACCCTCATGCATTTTATATTTGGCCCCTGTTCAACTATTGGCCTCAGAGAAAGGCGAGAAAGGGGTGGGGGGTGGGTAATTTAGGAATGCTTGTGAGGTGCTGGGAGAGCCAGAGCGCTCTGTCAGATGTAAAACACGGCGTGACCCTTCCCTAATGTCAGATGTTCAACCTTTATGGAGAACAACACATATGGACTTTGCTGTTTCAAACCGCAAACCACCATTTAGCTGTTGATTCAAAAGCAGACCTTCTCAGCTGTGAATTTACAATGTGGCAATATTCATCATACACATCAAACATCGAACATAATTACACAATCCCTTCAAAGGCATACAATCTTTCATTCATCAAAGTGATTACAGTGTGTTTGCCATATGGACTCATTGTTTTCAAGTACCTACCTCTGTTTCGACTGTAAAAGAGGGAGAGACAGCTTTCTAAACTAAGCAAGGAGGATTAATTGCAATGAACAGCACTGAGAAATGATTTCATTTTCTCCGTCTCAAGATGATCACCAACTCCCCAATGCTTGAGGCTGCATTTGACAAATTCACTCACAGCTGAGCTTCCTGACACAGCATTAGACTTTGAACTGGGCAAGAGCTGATGAGTTCACAATGGGTTGGTGATAACCATAAGACAGAAAAATGAGATCTCCTCTCATGTTGAAGTTCCTTGCAAACTGTCATGTAATCAGTGAAATTGAGGCTCCCAGTACTCACCCCATAGACCAGTTCACCCACCATCCCGTTCCACGTCTTGGTCTCTGGGTCTCGGGCTCCGTACTTCCCATCCATTACTATAGACAGTTTGTACTTAATTCCAACATGTTTGGCAATCTCAGATGCTAAATCGACGCAGTAGCCTTCATATCTGTCATTCCCATCCAGATGCATATAATTTTTCTTGTACATCACATAAGGAGCTTCCTGTTGATTCAAACACACGCTGGTTTATTCACTCTCATGCCCTAGCACACATTCAGTTATACAGAAATATGCATACATGCACTCATATGTGCCCGTGCACGCTCTCTCTCTCTCTCTCACACACACACACACACACACACACCTATACGCGCGCGCACACACACACACACACACACAGATTCAAAATATTATAAGCTGCTAAAAAAACATCCATGCAATCATGCATACACAGATGATGCCCTGCAAATGCACAAATATACACTGATAACAGCAGCGTGATGTGGTCACACTGCTTTCATCAAGCCGTGGCAGCCAGCAGACACCAAGCCCAATGTACCCAACCCATATTGAGTGCAAGGTTGCAACTCTGTGGGATAATAACAAAGAGTTAAGGGAAGGGAGATCACAGTTTTTCATTTCTGTAGGAGAAGACAGGAGGCCAGAATAAGATTTAATAGGGCTGGGAGTCATTGGTAGCCAAGGTGTGGGTCAGCTCAGAAGTGGGTGGGGATGGGAATGGGGATGGGTTTCATAAGTAAATGCCAGTGACAGGAGAGGGATCAGAGAGTGCCCATAGTATCTCAACATATTCAAGCACATTGCACCAATGCGCAGTTAAAGGCTGTTTCATTCCAACAAAAAAAAGCTATTAGTTGCTATCCAGAAAAAATGCAAAAATGCAAAAAAATTAACAAAAAAACCCCAAACAAACAAATAACCCCCCCCCCCCTCCATAAATAAAATATTTACACTAGGGGAGCAGGAGCGTGCTAGTTTCCCTCTCTTTTTGAAAACGCTAGTGCAACTCATCTTTTCTCTTACTGAGCACATCATCATTATCAAACAATAGGACCGCTCAGGAGAGCAGGCATTGTCATTACAGCCACACACAATTAGAGTGCAAGTAGGAGAGCAATGGTTTGTTTGTTCTGTGCTGAACGTATCCCCTCACCTTGGAGCCACTGAGTGTTTCCCTCCTGTTAACACATGTTTACCTCCTGACTGTACTACTCATCTTGAGATGTTAAATGTTTCCCCCTGCTATTGAGTGACGCCGGCTTGTGCCTTGGAATACAAATGAAATCTAACCGTGCATAAGTTGCAGAGATCCTTATCACACTTTCTTCTTTATCATTTTAAAGTGTTTGTTTGCAAAGAATGAGGTACTACATCAGGCAATTATAATGCCATTACACAGTCAGTAAATACATTTGCAGCATAGCTGTATATGCCTGGGACATTTAGTTGAGTAAATACTGTTGGAAATAAATACATCTGAGGTATTTTGTTGTTTTGTATTTTGTTTATCATACTTTGGTCTGGGAAAATGCCCCGAAAATGATCCTTCCTACGGCAATGACCGGAAGTTATACTTCAACACAGAACACATGTAGGAGCAATACAAAATAGATTGGAGAGGTGATAACAACGGAAAATACCACGCCTTGTTATCCCTCCTCCAATACTGTTTATTTTGCTTTGCCCAGCTGGAGGAACCATTGCAGTATCATCCTGTAGTCATTCTTCGGCCAGTCTATCCCAAGTGTCATTGAACATTTACTTGATGAGGACAGACAGGTCTACTTACGTATGTGTTTGTATGCTTTTTGTAATTGATGAAGTCAACCATTATCATTTATACCATTATTGTGATGTCACTGCTACGACAGGCCACTGAAATATGGAAACTCAAAATGCTTTGACACCCACACGGATACAGTTGAAACACTCGGGCCGACTGTTTCAACATGTAGTGAGTGGATGGAAAGCAACACAAAAAAGATGTGGTTCTACCCGCCCAGGACAGAATGTATCACTCATTGGATTCAACACCATGACCTTGAGTGGCAGAATACGTGAAACATTTAAAACTGCATGGAAAGTGTACCATAATAGTAGTGACCACAATCGTTCGGTTTTCCACTGAGGAGTCGTTGGAGACCTGCGGGTCCATAATATTTACAAATCGCACGTACTCGTTCCAGTATCCAATCTGCAAAGAGAAAACAGTGTTTAGTGATGCATTCCCACACACTGACTGTATGTAAGTGAGAATATAGCAGAGACACAACAAGACACACAAGTATTACTGGGAACTGCCATGATGCGGGGCTCATTAAAACAGCACTGCATTTCCCAGAGGCCTGCTGCCTCTGCCCTAAAGTTCGACCAAAATAGCAGCGAATGAGCAGAATACCAAAATGGCAGAAGTGGCCCAGTAATCTAAGCATGGAATAAACATAGAGGTGGTATTTCTACATTCAACGTGCAGTTAGTGTCGTGATCAAAGATGTTATGAATATACTATTGGATTTCATGATTTACATCTGTTCGAATAGTCAAATGTGCAGGAACTGAACTGAATTAGCATACGGCAGACTAACTTCCCTCCTTCAGCATCCCAGGTTTTATGGTAAATAATTGATAGTCAGGCCTGTGAACTGCATACACGTTTAATAATTTAGCATAATATTCCAGTGACTCCACAGTTTCTTCTGCACAGTCCTGCCATTGCAGTTACTCTGTATTCTGCTGTACAGATGCTTAAGTCAAACCAATGTCAAGTGTTTGTTTGCCCATCTGAAATAATGGCTGCTCTGGCTCACGATGAAACGTGTTGCATATGTTGCTGCCAATAGTCTAACTGTTGCTGGCTAGAATTTCCCCCGTCACATCTGGTTCGCATTTTCTTTTCTTTTTTTTTTGCCTCACATCTTTAAATGTTTGAGCCAGACAGGTGTACAACAGTGCAGAGTTTTTAAACACCAAGTGGAGGCGCTAGAAAGCAGCAAACATCACAAACTTGGTTCCAGTGGTGGATGTAATTAGTGCACTTGCCAGACTGGAGAAAGCTCTAAGTGTTTATTCCCAGCGTTTGTCCGGCAGTGATATTTGAGAAGCGTTGCTCGGGGGACGAGACTGTGGGGAGCTCTGTCATGGAGTGCTGCTCCAGAGGCAAATTCCTGATCTCACCCTGAACAGCTGGGACAGATATCAGCCCATACATCACTCATGACAGTCACAGCTAAGAACCTTCATCCTCTAACTGTCACTGGGGTGACTGGGGCTCCAGGTCCTGACAAACTGCTGCCCAGCTTGTCTCATCTTCCCTCGCCTCTCCCACTCTCTCCCCCTGACCTCCTTTCTCTCACTCTCTCCACATCCCTGTCCCTTGCTCTCTCCATCTCTGATTGGCTGTGTCAGGATGGCTGTAAGGGCTGTGTGATGCTAACTGAAGTGTGGACTTTAGAGGCCTGGGAGGCAGGCGGCATAATCACACGTCACATCAGACTGAGCCCACTCTTATGCAGCTAACGAAAGAATTCCCAGCTGTCGCTTGGAACTCTGAAAGATTATAAAATAAAACCAGAGGTCATCATATGGTACCGGTTATAATGTGAATGTACCACTAGGAATTACCATTCTGCAGTGGTGCCAGAGGAATTTTTGGATCCCCTTTATAGTAATTGGTTATTTGAATGGAAATTACTGTCAAATAATATATGTGCTATCCCATGGCATGGAAATAGCCTTGTATCATTCTTTCGAGAGGACATTTTTAGCTATCAGATTGCCGTGTGTGACTTGCGTGTGATGCTTAGCATAGCTCATCAGTGCTGATACCTAACAGAGGTAGAAAAAGGCAATCAGCATTACTCCGCACTGTCCTGTCAGCCCTGTCCTATTAGATCCCACATGACTACAAAAGCCCCCAGTACATTCATAAAGCGAGGTGGATGCTTGTCGTGCATTTCCCTCAAAATGCGTCCGGGCAAAGTTTTGGCATGTCTACACATGTGGCCAACATTCATTGGGTTTTGTTCTTTGGCACAGATGATCGATTAATCATTTAAAATTACACGTTGGCTGAATTCCACGATTTTGACCAAACATTGACGTGTGCCAGCTGTTAGCTGTGTCTTGATAAAGACCAGGATTGTTTTTTTGTTCAGGTCTGGATTTGACAGTTGGATGGATGAGAGTTGAAAGATGTCACCGCTCCGTCTTACCTTCCTCGGCCCACCTGTTTTCATCTCATAAACATCTATGGTGTAGTTGGTCCTACGGCCGTAGTTGTCAAACTGGATGTTCCCAGTCATACCTTGCACTTGGACCTGCCATGAGGGACAGACAGACAGACAGACAGACACACACACACACATACACACACACACACACACACACACACACAGGGGAATGTGTAATAGCCATCACTTTGCATATATAGCTGGTATTAGGGAGCTCGTGCCCATGGAACTACTTGAGTGCACGCAGTCTGTTAATCAAATGATGAACTGGATACACTTTAATAAAAGATGTAGTTTTATGCTAATGAGGGCCTGGATTTGAGTGAGCTCCGTGCAGAGATATCTGGGGGCAGAGGGAGGAGAACAGCTCTGCGCTCTCTTCCCTTCTCTCTGTCACTTTCCATCTTTATCGCACTCTCACTTGCTATCTCTGCTTCACTTCTTCTAGCCTTTTCTTTAGTTATCAGCTTTCCTCTCTCTCTCTCTCTCTCTCTCTCTCTCTCTCTCTCTCCTTCTCTCTTTTCTCTTCCCCCCTACCGTTTTGAGAGCTCTCTCTATGTCAATGCCTTGGCTCCAAGGTACAGCGGGATTGGCTAGACAGTCTCCAGCACTTCCCCGGCGAGAGACGTCCACACGCTGACGCCGCAGGTACCTGAAGGCCTCTGCTATCACCAGGATGGCATCATGGGTCAGAGCTGAAGTGTACTGTACACAGTGACAAGAAAAACAACAACAACAAAAAAACAAAAAAACAGCAGAGTGACAGTGAGATAGGAACACACTGTGAGAGGCCGAAGATAAATAGGTATCACTGTGCAGGGATATCACTGTAAAGCCTTCTCAGGTTGTTTAGGAGAAATTTACTTCATACTGAAAATAAAAAAGAAATGGTTCAAGACCACTATGTGTAGAATTTGTATGTGATCATCATGTTTGCATGAGCTCTTGTTCATAGAAAAATTGCCCCCAGGTCAGGTCAGTGTGGGTGGTGGGGGTGCAAGCCCAGACGCCTTGCTTATGATAAAAACAGTTAATTAGACATATTTGATTTGAAAAGCCAAGACTTGTCAGGACCTCTTTTTAGTGCAGGGTGGGGGAGAAAATAGAGCATTAATGCATCATTTATCTCCCATGCACTTCTCCTCCAACTTCGTCTGACCTTTTCACCCCTGAGGGTTGAGCCACTTGTTTGTTGACCATTGCACCATGACAAAATCTAATTAAATGCCACTCAAAATCCATTTCTTTCTTGATCATTGTTTAATTAGATGTAAATTGAAGCTGCAATATAACCTTGCCTTGCACTGCCCATCAATATATTGATTGCTGGGAGGGATGCAAAGCAAAGAGGAGGTGGGAGGAAGAGGGAATGACAAAGGCAAACAGAGGTGGAGAGGAGGAGAAGAACCAATAGAGAGCACTTCAGAAGGGATGATCGTTGTATTCTGCATGCACAATGAAAGGCCTTGCAAGTAAAGTACCTTCAGAGGAGTGTTTCGGGCTTCTGGGAATTCTCTTTCATCAAGCCGCTCCCAGCGCTGCATAAACTGCTGCACTATCTGGTTCTCAGGGTTGACTATCTGAAACCCTGAAATGTTGGCTCCACCGGCGAAGACTTTGTCCAAGCTCACATTAGAAAATCCCTGAGATGAGACAAAGGGGAAACGGGAGAAGAGAGGACATGTCACTTGATTTTCCTTTGAGGTTTTATTTAAAAAAATGTTTCATATACCCTGGGGTGAAGCACCACAACATATTAGCAGCTATTCTGGCAATGTGCAAGGTGCTTTTTATTCTGAACTCTGTGCTGAATTACAAAACAACAGGTGTTTGCCATTACACAGAGGCAAATGTTTCTGTAACCTGAATTCAATAGATACTTTAGAGTTTGTGTCAGATCATGCAGAAGACTAAATATATTACTTGAACCAGCTGGCCTACTTTCATTTGGATTGCTTTGATATGTAGAAAAAAGAAAAAAAGAGAGAAAAACCTAACATTTTCTAATGCATTTCAAAAACCTCTGCTGCTCCAGCTGCCTTTAAATTTCCTTCTTCACCCTAGAGCCATGACATGGAGTTATTTCTTTTTATGGTCAAATTGCTGTTTTGTAAGTGCAGCATTGTGTCACACCGTGCAAGGACATGTATCTGACTGCTGCAAAATCACATCTTCTAAAGTTGGGGGTAACTGCAGCAGGGGATCAGCAGGCCTTCACTTTAAAACTCTCATGCTAATATCAAGGCTAAATGAATATTTTCCTCCTCAGACTGGGAGGAGAAGATGGCTATCCTCCAAATATGGTTAAAAAGGTTAAATGCTGTTTATTTATTACTTAGGACATGGATTTATAACTTAATATGAATATAATCATTTAGGTAAATATGATTTATAGTGTGGCTGCCAGTATGTGATTGATAAGACATGAGCAAGCAAGAAACAGAACAAGCTCTATATACACAGTAGAGAGAAAAAAAATATATATATACAGTTTTATTTGTTGTTTTTTTGCTTTTATACAAAAGCCTATAATCCACTTATTGTGCATGCACATTTATGTGGCTCAGACTAAGTCCCATCACATGCAGCAGAAAGCGGGTTCCACTTCTTCCCACGGGAGCGGCTCGGTTATTACTCACAAGATTGGCCAGAATGTAGTGGTAACCACGACTGTTCTTCCCCAGGGTCACAACCTAAGGGAGAAAGAAAAACATCGATACAGTAAACCACCCACAAGATGAGAGCTAATAGCCACCGCTTCTATAAGTGGCTAAAACAGTGTCTGTAACTGCAGTAATGTCCTGTGAGCACGCAGGATGCCACTGACGTTGAAACAAAGTGAAGTTGCTAACGGAATAACGAGAGAGGGAGCGGTTTATTAGGGAGGAGCTGATGAAAAACAGGTACAACTTGGAACAGCCTTGTTTCGGCTCGCTTTTGAAGTCATTCAGTGTGCAGGGATACGAGTCCTCTGCAACGGTTGGACCGAAGGTAGAAATAGGAAAAAGATAATTCAAAGGAATTTACAGTGAGACAGTAAGATGTAGATCTCTGCTTTGAAAATATCACACCTTCAGAGTGTAACAGCATGTTTCAACCCACACAGACTGTCTGAAAATAGTAAGTGGTGTTCTAAGTCATTCCATCACTGTGGTACCAGCCATATAGCCATATGCTGCCTTTTGTTCTAGATTTTCTACTTCCTTTTGTTCTCGGCCTACAGATAAATCCAATAATGAAGCTCTAAATTGTCCTGGCTTTTTTTTTATTGTTACATGGCTGGATATGGTTTTTCAACTGGGCCTGATGAGGTCTGTTATGAGTTTGCAATCTGCTGTGGATGGACTTCTGAGTGGCTGCCATGCAGAAACCTGTCAACCATGTCTCAGTTTCATCTGCGTTCTACAAACACAGCAACATAAGTTTACAGCAAAATCAGCATGTTTGCACATGTTCTGGAACTGTCACAAAAACAAACTGTCAGTTTATCTTCTGTTTGTGTGTGCGTGTTAGGCTGGGGACGTTAGGTATTTATTACTGTGGATCGTTTACGACATTCCCGCTGAGTAGGAGAGAGTGATGAAAAGAAAACTTGAATCTTTACATCACAGGCTGCAAAAAATATTTGAAGGTCGTTTTCAGTTTCACCCATTTTAACAACAATTATTGCTTTTAATTTAGCAATGGTGAACTTGAACTGACTTGAGTGCACTAGCATACAGTAGCACCAAACAATTTAACAATCATCCTTGCTTAGAATAACCACTTCTCTCTGTCTTTTGTGGACATCTGAAGGTTGTCCATGAAAAAAAAGAGAAATTGGTGGTGCTTTTCACAAAGAAAGAGCACAAACACACCCCTGCTTTTCACTCACGCTATCAAGCTGCTTGGGTGGGTCAGTGTTCTATGACAGCTTCCACATCATTAAGGCTTTAAACTTCCAACACTGCAGGACGTCAGACAGAGGAGAACAAACCAAGAAAGTGAAATAGAAACAAAGAGGAAATGAGCTGATTATAATGCAGAAATAGCAGGAGTTGGCGTTTAGAATCCATCAATCTGCACCTAATGAGTAAGTGACAGAAAGCCCCATGAAAAAAACTATCATTCTGCAACACTTCTACTGCAGTTATATGGGAGCCAAATGGATGACAGCTAGTAAGACTGTAATTGTTCACAAGTCTTAAATTCAGACTTTTAGCCCTGCTGCATTTTCTTGGACAAACCCCACAGCGCCACGCTCCTTCACCGTGTGCTAACCTTGACTCAGGCAGTAAGCCTCCTCATACCTGCCCTGGAGCTAGGCAGAGAAAGCCTCCCCCCTCAACACACACACACACACACACACACCGCCCACCGCCACCTGCAACTCACAGCTACCAGCCAGCCTGGCAGTGGTTACAAGCCGCAACCTTGGGATGAAGCACAGCAAGACACTGATGACACAGAGATACACAGAACCTCCGGCCAGATCACACCAACCTCTCCCCTCAACCTCTTTAATTAGGCAGACGGCAAGACCCGACTCCAGTTGAGACGCACAGATTTTATTGTTAATAGTTGAGATGCACTGCTGACTACTCACTCCGTAAGACCCTCAGATGCTGCAGATGGTGATAACTATATTTTTACGGCATTGATAACATGTGATTCTCTTGTGCAGCCATTAACAATCCAATATTATTTGAGCAATTACACACTATGATTGAAAACAGAATTTACTCAAATTAGACATAGGAAAGAACATTCTAACTTGCTTGTGTGCATTAACAAGAAGCAGTTCAAAGTTCTGTTAAGTTACGGACCTAGTTTGATGTCTTGGCTACAGAGCTGGTGTGGGGTGTGATTAGCTTAGCCTAGCAAGACTGGAAACAGCAGGCCTGGCTGTTCATGGCTGATAGTTCAACAATACACCTACCAACACCTAAGCTCACTAATTAACATGTGGTGTCTGTTTAACCTGCACACAAAAAGAAATGTTAATGTCAAGGCTAATGTTTATGCAAGATAGCTAGCCTCCAAAAGTCGTTAAGAAGAATAAATGTATATATATTAATAATTTCAGACAATAAAGTGGACTTAAATGGGAATATTTTAATTTAAATACAAATGTTTTACATTGTGTAAATTAGTGAGATTTAGATTTGTTGGTAGATTTATTTTTTGTTTTAACTTTGGATAGAGCTATGCTACAGCTAAGCTAGCATGATTAGAGTGATATTAATCTTTGTATCTCACTCCCGAAATGAAGGCAAATTAAGAGTAGGCTATGTCTCAAAATGTTCAATCAAAATGGATATTTAACGACACAGGCCGAAAGATTTTACATCTTTCAAAAATGTTTCAGACACCTTGGATTTTCATCACCCTGTATTTTTCACCTCCCATTCTCTTTAAATTGATTTCTGTTGCTGATAATCGCCTTTAGGGCACATATAAACACAAGCCTACTAACCAATTATTCCGTTTCCCAGAGACACAGAAGAAAAGAAAAGTATTTAGTGTTGTGATTCCTCTGTTTCATACAGTCTACCCTCTTGCATATCGATCCACTAGCTGGCTCCACCGCCTTTTGTTCTGCTGCTGAAGGAGAGCCAGAATTTTGCAGACTGGAGTTTTCTTTAAAGCCTGATAGGGACAGACAACCAAGATGACCTTGACTTCACCCTCATCCAGACTCTGCGTGCCTTAGCCCCGCCAGACAGAGAGACCTAAATGTAAAACTACAGCTACACATTTTCAATAAATGCCAGACCGTTTTCCTCCAACTCTGACCTTTCCACTGTGGAGTTTGCCACAGCACAGGAGGAAGCAGACTGAAAATGATAGTATCCCAGAGATTGTAAATAACATTCCATTCACTGAGGCATATACAAGAGGAGCAATTACTTTCAGCCTCTTTCTGAACTACGGAAATGCAAACACACACATCTAACCAAACTTTTAGGGAATGCCATTATCATTAGAGTTGTACTGTAACAAGTATTTTCATATTCAATGAATTATGGGGTGAAAATATTCTCAATAATATTTGCAAATGTGTATTACATGATCTGGAAATGGAAAAATAAGATTTATAAATGAAAATCAAGATTTATAAATGTAAACAATGATTTGTCCGTAATTTCCTGGTGCTGTTCCATTCCACATACAAATACGGAGCAAAATGCAGATACAGGTGTTGTTCCAGTGGTTCATTCTGACTCAAACCCCTAATGACATTTTGAATCATATTTGCATTATTAAAGAGTCTTCACAAGCTAGCTGTATGAACTGTTACATATAATTTAGAGGCTGTAGAGACACAAAAATGCTCCACTTCACACATGATGGGAAGGAAGGGAATTGGAGCTGTATGGTTTGATACAAATGACTTCTTCTTCAGTCTCCATTTCTACTGCAATGCTCTTGATAGAAGTGCTCTTGGTGGAGCACTCTCTAATTAATGGCCATTAGTGGCTGTGGCTGTGGCTGAGATGCTTTTCTTGGCAGTCGCGATATATGCCCCTGAAGATGGCAGGGGCATCTAGTGTTGACCTTTCTCCAAAATGCAGAACATTTTAGAAACACCTGAGTCCTATTCACATGATTATTGCTCTGAGATAATAGAACAATGCGAGACTTGATACCCTGGGAGGAAGGAATCATCGACACAGCAGCTGAGACGCCCTCATGTTTGTCTGCAAAATCTTGGCTTCCAAACATTAAGATGTCCTACTCTGTTTTTACTGAACATGTTCGGGGTAATTTTGCTAGATTGATAAAGAAAAATGGTTTACAGACTGTATTATTATAAGACTGTGTTATTGATACAGTTTTAACTACATGTGAAAATCATCAGAGTCGCAGACCCCCGGTCTCAGCCTCCCAATCAGTCGTAGAGTCAGCGGGTCACATTCTGCTTGATGATAACACTTTAATCCATTTAATTATATAATCGCAGTTAGCAAACGGCCCTGAACAGCCATGATTGGTGCCAGGGAAAGCACTACCTATACCCGGGTTTACATCAAGCAGGAAGGGTTGTGCTATATTTCTGTCAGCACCTCCTTTTATTAGCTCGGGGACAATAAACTGATGTGAGATGAGGAGCACCTTTCATATCAGTGGAGACATTGGCTCACTTTCTTGCCTCTCTCCTCTATCTTTTAGAACAAATTGAGAGACATGCCAGATAGTGTTACTAGAAAACAGAGTCAAAGTAATCAAGGAGCTTTGAATGCCTGAGAGGGTTTTTTGCAGCAAATTGTGTGTTGTAACTTCAACTCAAAGAGTGCCAGAGTACATTTATTCAGATTTGATTTCACTTTGTAATACCTCTAGTTACATCTGTGTTTGCCAATATGTTACATGAGCATACAAATGTCATCCTCTGGTTTACAGAATGCTGATATTGCTCCCTTTTCATCCACAACATTGATTGAGGACCTTTTTTTTTTTTTATTGCTGGCATTTTTTTATCAGCTGCTTGCAATCTATCCTCCGTTCTCTCCCTCTCCCACCACTTCTTATCTCCCATTGTCAGATTTCCTTCCCTTTCTTGAATTTGATATAACACAAAGATTTCACATTCTATAATACACCCCACTGTGGATTTTTTTTTTTGGAGTTCTTCATTGAAGAGCAGAAAGAAGGATATGGAGGATTTCCAATTTTCGACGGGGATGCAATGTGGCCACCCTTCATGCCTCCACAGGCGGCAGAATGTTGTTCTAACAAATCCCCATATGTACCTCTCATTTTTTCCCCCTCTTTTTGTGAATCCTTTTTCACTTCTTATTGTTTTTTTTCTTCCTGCAATAAAAATGCAGCTTTGTGGCTGGCAGAGCGCTTCCTGTCTGTCTTTGAACAGCTTGCGTGCCCTGGGCCTGTCCCAGACGGCATTCATTTTTTTTCTTCTTCTTCTTTTTTTTTTTTTTTTGGCCTGCCTCTCTTTACACTAGTGATGAGCAGGTTGTTGCCTCTGAGCAGACTCCAGCACGGAAATCCTGGGAGGGAAGAGCACCAAGGAAGGAGCATATAGGCAGATATGATTCTATATGTGCAATCTCATAGATGGCTCAGATTAGGCATGAGCACTATACACAGTCAAACACACATACACTCAGAGGATTATCTTGTACTCAATCCTAGTTCTTGTTTACATTGCCCTTCTTTAATGCCGCAAACATTTTTCTCAGCATATAATATCATAAACCTAGATGGTTCAATGAAACACGTTGGATGTGATTCAGGGAGCAGAGCTGGCAGAGGCTCACCCGTTTTTGTCGTAAGAGAAGAATTGCTATTGGGTTAATTTATCTGCAGTGCAGTGTATTGATGGAAAAGTCCTGTGGGCGATAAATCCTGAGTGGTTGTTACAGCATAAAATGATAATGGCCCGGGTGTAGCATCTACTCAGTATCCCAAAACAAATTTGTTGGGAGACTCACTCTGCTCTTATCGCAGCTACGAGGAAACAAAACTGTGCCTGATGCAGCAGTATGCAAATACTTTCCTTACTGTGTTTCTACATCACGTCGGTGATAAATGAAGCGAATAAAAGTGACATTCAGCTGAGTGTGCTCACGACTGAAAAAGCAGCACGTCCATTGTTTTTGTGTATGTATGATGTGCCCTTGTCCATTTAAAGGAATTGCTGTCCCACACTTAAGCACAGGTTGGACTTAGAGCTGAAATAATTAGTCAATTAATTGATTAGTCAATTGACAGAAAATAAATCTCCAACAATTTTGACAATCAAAAATTATTTTCAGTATTTCAATGAATCAAAAATTAAAATCTTTTTTAATTACAATTAAAATTGTATGCATTTCTCTGTGAGATTGAATTCACAATCAAAGTTAAACTAATTATTTATTAATAGCTTAACACTCAAAAACTCAGCTAATCTGCTTTAACAGGACTGTGTGGGTGTGATTGATCACATTTGATTGACACTGTGGGCAACATAATCCATCAACACTCAAATGTTGCTAAACTCTGATTGGTGCACGGAAATACGTGACATCATCTTTTTCAGGCAGGGCCCCACCCACTAAAATAAACCACACAAATACAGAAATCTCACATGTAAAATAAACAAAACTGTTGGCCTACTGGCTGGACATTTTGTGATTATGTAAGACCCCATCACTCATAATAAGAAGCTGAGTGAAAAAAATACACCTTTAAATGTGAGGATTTGACAATTTTTTGTGTTTTATATTATTTTTTAATTGAATGTGTCTGGGTTTTGGATTGTTGATCAGAAAAAAATAAGACACCCGAGGCTCTCAAACCTTGTTAAATATTTAGTCAATTTATCAAAAAATTGAATGGTGAAAATAATTGTTAATTGGAGACCCTGTTGGAATAAATACGGTGCTAAAGGAAGTACTCATATACTTTAATGACAAAAGTACTACCGTGTAAAAAATCCCACATGTAGTTAATAATATATAATACAGAAGTAGTAGCAAGTGTCAGAACTACTTGTACTTACCATCCAGAGTAACCCGTTTCAGAGTACATATCACTGGGTGATTATTATTATTACTCATGCATTAACATGTAAGCAGCAATTTAATGTTGTAGCTGGTTGCAGTAGAGCTACATTTAACTGCTTTATATTGTAACGGCCTGAGTAACATGTTGTTGACTGTTCAGTTGAGTGCTTTATTCAGACTTGTAGTTTAGTTAAGATAAATGGGAATGTGTTATGGGAGTAGAGATATTTACAGAGTGTCAGTGAACATGTTGTTAGCTGAGAA